>CALYLW010000653.1:0-277137 GCA_944989445.1 Ampullaceana balthica | reverse complement strand
AATCGATACAATTTTTAAATGATTTTAAATTTCTTAACGGTTATGCGTTAGTTATAACAAACAGTATGTAATAAAAAAAATTAGGGCTGCGGAAATTATCGATTAATTTCTCGATTAATCGTTAAAATTTTTATCGATTAAATATCGATTAAAATAATTTTAATCGATAAAAATTCGATTAAAATTTAAGAAAACATTTATAATAATGTTTAAAATTTTTAGTAATAAATAAAAAATTATTAATAATTAATAATAATTTATATATAATTTTTTACGTACAAACATCTCCCGCGTAATATTAAAATTTATTTTTATTAATTTACGTTGACCGGCAGACGTCAACTAAAAAATGGCTGATAGCCAGAGCCGTCTTTACACCATTTTGGGCTCCCGGGCAAAGAAATAGTGTTGGGCCCTTCCCACGCATGAATAAAAAATTAATATATATATAAATAAACATATTCCCATGGGACCCATATGCTCGTGGGCCCCCGGGCAAATGACCAACAGGCCTATGCGTTAAGATGACCCTGCTGACAGCATCAGCGCAGTTAAATTTAAACATATAACTAGAAAGTTGAGCAAATATGTTGTTTTTAAGCTAACTGCGGATGGCAAAGTCGAAGAAGGTGAAAACGTTTACTGGGTCCACTAGCATAAACAATTCTCTTTTAAAGGGTCAAATGCATCGCTTCAGCACAAATCAAGTATCAACACATTGTCATGAAATTTAGTTAAAAATATTCTTAATTTTCAATGTCCGTGAGAAATGTTCAGTTTAATGACGTCATAAATTTATATTTTTGTTTTTAATCGAAATTATCGATTAATTAATCGATAATTTTTCCAAAGTTAACGATTAAATTTAAATTAATCGATAACAGCCCTAAAAAATGTCTTGAGAATCCGTTAATTACGACTCGAAAGTACGAATATTTTATTTTCAACAGGGTTTTCCTCGTTCAAAAGAAAAAGGGCGGTTGTCCGAAAGGGCTGTACTTTTCAAATGCCCCCAAATGCCGCCCCCAAATCGTGTGACGCCCGGGGCGGACCACCCCCACCGCCCCCCTAGCTACGCCACTGGGTCGGCAACTTGTGCCTCGCGAGCCGCATGTTGCTCTTTCGATGTCTAGGTGCGGCTCTCCAGTTACATACTCAAATAGCAATAACTATATTATTATATTTTCAAAATTCATGTTAGTGGCTCTTTAAAAAACAGGTAGATGTTGTAAATTGTAACTTTTGGCTCTTTTCCTCCTAAAAAGGTTTCCGACCCCTGCCCATTAATGAACTGTTCATTTAAATGGTAATCAAGAAATTTTAAAGCTTTTTGGTTCAACAAATAGTATATAGAAACACAATAAATTAACAATAATGTATTTGAACTTACTTAACGCCGAAGAAAGTAAGTAAATCAAAGTACACTAACGAGTCTTAGGGCAAACTTCTGTGTGTGGAGCTTAACCTTGGTACAATGCCCATCTTTGATGACAACAGTTAATGATGAATTTGTTTTTAAAAAAATTATGCAATTTTTTTAAAATCCCTAATATTATCTTCACAGCCTTGTCAGTCATGCATGCTCCCGCCGCCCGCTCGCCCATTCGCGGAACAATAAAAGTAAAAAATTACCCACTTCCCGTGATCATATCGAACTGAAATATTGCACATAGACCTTTGTCACGTAACATTGCATTGTGTCAAAATTGCAGATTTATCGAATGTACCTTAATTAAATTAATTAATTTTTTTAGTTTATCTCTATGTAGCATGTAAATGTTTGTGCTAGACTGTCGCGCGGTGCGTATGATATTGAACATACCTTTTTAGCATTTTCCAGTCGTGCGGTACAAATTATATTGAACTAACTTTTTATAATATATTCCAGATCTTTAAATGTTTATTTAGTCTGTCGCGCGGTGCATATTATATTGAAAATAATAAATACTTTTAGTTATCTCTGATATAAAGGATTTATAGTCAAAACTTTGTTGTTGTTGTTTTTGTTTTTTTATTTGTTTAAAAATATTTTTTAATATAATAATATAATAGATTTCTTTTTGCATTTTTGGGTGCTTGCTTTTCAATTGAATTCCCGAAAAAAGCTCATGAACTTTTTTGGCATCTGAAGGGGTGCATGGACCCCAAAAGGTTAGGAACCACTGATATAATAGATTTATTTTTGCATTTTTGGGTGCTTGCTTTTCAATTGAATTCCCGAAAAAGCTCAGTTTTCTTATCAATTTTTATGAAAAAGATCAGCTGCCCTACGGACGTACATTATTATGTATTAGTTGATATATGAGTTTATTATCTTTAAAGAAATTTGTCAATTAAAGTTAGCAGCAGAAACAGCTTTTCTACGCTAAGTAGTTTTGAAACACAAATTTTAATGTGAGGCTTTTAGAAAAAATATTTTTTTTGCTTTGATTATATTTCTTCATATAAGATCAATTCGAAAAATTGTGAACAACGGATTGTGGTTTAAGAAAAATAATATAACTCAGAAATATTTACATAAAATATTAAATGGATGCATGTGAAGTTTATTTGTGTCTCAATAAACAAAGCATTATTTCAATACTATAAATGAACCCTAAAAGGCAATCGCAGTATAAGAGTACTTGAAACATGAAATAAAACCTTTGGTATTTTATTAAGTTCATTAAATTTAAGATCATTTTTCTAAGTTTTACAAAGATATAAATTGGTTTATAGCAGTTAATAATATCTTAGCACTGCGTTAATTAAAACTTGAACTTAATTTCTTTACTTTAAGTAAGTGGATTACAACATTTATCAATTTAAATTCAATATTTATATAAATTACTTAAACGTTAACATAAGTTCAACAAAATTTCAATTGCTTTAACAAAGTTTTAACACTTCTCACTATAAATGTACCCATCTTCCAACACTTTTTGCTTCAAGTTTAACAAAAATGTGGCTTTATTTTTATAATTTTAACTAAATTTGATTCATTGTTTTTTGTCTAAGACATATCAAAATCTTGAGTGTACATAGAGGTTCTTTTTCATATTTAAAGAACATATTTTTCAGCTCTATTACATTCTTATTAATTCTTTCTTAACAAATGATTAACTTTTGAAATCATATATCATCATCAAGTTTTAGACATTATGTCAAACTAAAGAAAGTGATGAAAAAAAAGAATAATAAATTGATTCCAGAGTTTTACTGGGCCCAAATAAATCAAGATGTAATGAGAAATTGAGAATTCTGAATTGCTTCACGGGCTATATTACATTGTCAAGAAGGGCTATTAGATTAAAAACGTACCCATGGGAATTCTTGCTTGTGGAAGACATATTTTGAAGACAACGATGCATTTCTTCATTTTTAAAGGATTTTTAAAAAAAAATATGTGTATTTATTATTTTCAAAAAGATTTTAGTTTCGTTCTAACTTTTAAAAGGGTTATCTTTAAATTTATTGGTTTGCCTTGTGGTTTTTTTAAAGTTGCCTTAAAATGATTTTCAAAACAAGATTAAAATTGATAATTTCATCAAACCGTATGTGCATACGACTTATCAGTGTTTTCTACAGATCTTATTGCGGTCATATCCATCATAAACTCATCGTTCTCGAACCCCTGCTTAATAAAGAAATAAAAACTACGCTTGTCAAATAAAGATTGTATACAAGAATAATTTTAATATACTTTTTTAACTTTAAAGAATATAGTCGTGTTATAAATACTATTTATTTATTTATTTTTATTTTCAACAAGAAAAAATATTGAAAACCAATGCAGAACAAAGACGTTTGATTGTGATTTTTTATAGATCTATCAGTTTGTTTTAAATAATACACATCTACAGTTGAGAGAAATTCCTCTCCCGAAGCTACATCATGTCTTCACTCACAACTGCATACATGAACTCCGTATGTAATTATTGTCTTACAGATTTCCCCTTACCGGAGTTGAACGTTCTCTTTTTACACGCTTTTATTAAGTCACAATGTTTGTATGTTGTATCCATCCATCCTTCCATCCATCCATCCTTCCTTCAAAACTTGAAACGTAAAATTATACCACTTCTGATGGTCCTAGAGATCTCAAATTTTTACCACAGATAGATCTTGGATGACAGTGCATTGTGTCAAAATTTCAGATCGATCGAACGTACCGTAATTAAATTAATGCATTTTTAGTTTATCCTTATATAACGTTTGCAATTCAAATTCACTGTTTGTTATTGTTTTTTTTTCACGTGATTGTTCAGTCACGCGTTGACGCGACCCATCGAAGTACCGGCGTGCTTTTATTTACATTTTACATGTCACGCTGAGCTCGGTCCAGCGATAGGTGACCAGATATTTCCTCTCTTCCACCCGCCCCCAGTGGTTATAAAGCAAAGGAAAGTTAAGACAGATTCAGGCTGTAAATGTTTGTCGCGTTGGAACATAATCAATACTTTCAGTTCTGTCTCATATATAAGGGATTTATAGTCAAAAACTTAGTTTTTACGGGTTTGTTTTATTAAATCCCTTATATTAACTTCACCACCGTCTCTCTCTGTCTCTCTGTCGTTCTGTCGTCATCTCTCTCTGTCTTGGGCGGGCGGAAAAGTACAAAATGACCAACTTCCCGTGATCCGATCGAGCTGACACTTAGAACACGGACCCATCTCACCTAACAATGCATCGTATCAAAATTTCAGATCGATCGAAAGTACTGTAATGAAATTAATGCACTTTTTAGTTTATCCTTATATAACGTATGTAATTCAAATTCTCTGTTTGTTATTGTTTTTTTCTCACGTGACAGTTTGAGTTGACGCGTTGACGCGACCCATCGAAGTACCGGCGTGCTTTTGTTTACATTTTACAAGTCACGCTGAGCTCGCTCAAGCGATCGGTGACCAGACTTTTCCCCTCTCCCCCCCACCCACCCTACACCCCCCCCCAGGGTTATGAAGCAAAGTTGAGTTAAGACAGATTCAGTCTGTAAATGTTTGTCGCGTTTGAAAATAATCAATACTGTTAGTTATGTCTCATATATAAGGGATTTATAGTCAAAAACTTTGTTTTTACGGGTTTGTTTTATTATTTTCTACAGATCATTTTTTTTAAAAAATATTCTTCACTTCGCGTTGATTTCGATATTTCCATATAATTTTATTCCGACTGCTACTTCACGAATGTTCCGCTTGTAATCAAAACAATCAATTTCTTTGATTATATTACAACGTAAGAGTTGTTTCCCCTATTACTATATTTATCCAAGCAATACGTCAATTCCCTCTGAATTTGAGCCGCTTTATTTTTTCTTTCTTTGTTACGAATCCGGGCCATCGAGTGACAGTTACGGCGACACGGACATAGCAGGCCCAGAATGATAAGTGGATTAGCGGGGCCGAAATTCCTTCTCTCTCTGACTTGTGTCGCATTGCCTTGTCAATAAGAGAACTTTGAGGTGGAGTTGGTGGCAGAATATGGTATCAAGCGAGGCAAGCGTGATTGTGTGTGGGGGTCAAATGAAATGGAGATGTTAGTCATAACAGTTACATTTCTTAATGGACAGATTCCCGTAATGACGCTAAAACTGTTAGCAACCGATGGAGGGAACGAAAAAAATATGATTGATAATTTATAAGATTTATTAATGGGTTATTGATAATTTATAAGATTTATTAATGGGTTATGGGAAACTTGCTTAACGTGATAAAATTTAATAAGAAAAACCCGTAAAAAACCAAGTTTTTGACTATAAATCCTTTACGTATGAGACGTAACTAAAAGAATGTTCATTATAACACGCAGCGCAAGACCATCCAAAAATACAAAATTGCAGTTGTGTCGTAAAACGTGTTTAATATAATGCGCACCGATCAGGAATAGGTTTATAAAAAGTGTTGTCAGTAAAATACGCACCTTATTGCGCGACAGAAAGGTTGTTCAATATAATACGCACCGCGACGCTCTATCTCAAAAAATAGCATGATACATAGGAATAAATAAAATAATCTAAAAAATCAATAATTTAATTACGGTACATGCGATCGATCTGAAATTTTGATACATTGTTTTTATCATCGGTACGAAACTGCCTGCAAAATTTCAGCTCGCTATCATGCGAGCAAGTGGGTTAAAAATCGATCAAAAGTTTTGGCGACAAGCAAGCAAGCAAGGTCGGCCGCAGACACCACGAGTTAATATAAAGGATTTAAATAAGAAAAACCCGTAAAAAACCAAGTTTTTGACTATAAATCCTTTATGTACGAGAAGTAACTAAAAGAATGTTCATTATAATACGCAGCGCCAGACCATCCAGAAATACAAAATTGAAGTTGTGTCGTAAAACATGTTTAATATAATACGCACCGATCAGGAATATGTTTATAAAAAGAGCTGTCAATAAAATACGCACCTTATTGCGCGACAGAAAGGTTGTTCAATATAATACGCACCGCGACGCTCTATCTCAAAAAATAGCATGATACATAGGAATAAAAAAAATAATCTAAAAAATCAATAATTTAATTACGGTACATGCGATCGATCTGAAATTTTGATACATTGTTTTTATCATCGGTACGAAACTGCCTGCAAAATTTCAGCTCGCTATCTTGCGAGCAAGTGGGTTAAAAATCGATCAAAAGTTTTGGCGACAAGCAAGCAAGCAAGCAAGCAAGCAAGCAAGGTCCGCCGCAGACACCACGAGTTAATATAAAGGATTTAAAAATGGGTAATAGTAACTACGGATTAATCAATAGTCCATAGCAGGATTGTTTGGATACAGCTGGTAATAGCTTAAATATTGTAAGGTTTTGTTGTTAAAATGTATGAATATTAATTCATTTAGATATTTCAAAAATATGTACTTAAGTGGTAAATTGTAGATTATTTCGCATATTATTTATTGCCCAGAAACAGGGATGTCGATAGAAGGACTTTGAGACAAGACGACAAATCGACCGAAAAACATTTAAATGGGAGGCCTTAGAGATGGAAGTAAATAGAGATAGGCACAGATTTTAAAAAAAAGGACGTGAAAATGGAAGGTCACAGGGTTGGAATAAAGAAAGTGATAGAAGGACAAAGATATTGAATAACATAAAGATTGCATGACAAAGAGACAGGAATACATAGGGGCTAGAGGACATAGAGATGGAATTACATAGAGATAAGAGGACATAGATATGGAATGAGAACGAGTAGGAAGGACATAGAAACGGAAGGAAATAGAGACGAAAGGACATATAGATGGAATTACATGGGTATAGAAGTTCATAGATGGATCGTTGATTTGAGAATGCAAGCAAGGGATATAAAATCTTTCTAAATGTTTATTTCAAACAAAATCGAAATTTTTTTACCAGCATATAACATTTTCTCCTTAGCTCGTATTTCTCCATTTAACGCAGTGCTTCGACATCAGATGTTTAATAAAGTGCAGAGTTGTCCTTTGTAGTTGTAGTGGTTTATTTTAACCATCACATAATCATCGTCCCAAATATGGAACTTAAACTATTTAACATCAAGAAACTAAGGACACATATGTTGGGTTTCTGAGCATTTAAATGGGAAACTCTTACTCTTAATGCAAATCGTTTTCCCAGGGTTGATTTTTTATTTGTGTGTGTCCCATAACCTCGTGGTCGTAGGGGGTTCTGTTTCCATTAGAACTTTCTCGGGGCTTGGTAGACCTTGGCGGCGCCCATCTCCTCTCCAGGTCAGCGGAGGACTTTTTAGCGATAGACATTCATCAACATATTTATTGTGGCTTTAACGTGGGCTAGATCCCACGCCCCTCTACTTGTGAGGAAAGCGCACTATTGACTTCGCTATCCAGCCAGGGTTGATTAAAGAAGCTGAAATACACATTTGTCTTACGTTCATTTATCAGAAAAACTATAAACTCGCTTGAAGGTAAAATATCATTGTAACAGGATCGTAAAATTGTACATATTCGTATTTAAGAAATATGAGGCATTAAGTGCCCCCGCAGGAATTGGCTGAGAAATCGGAGGAGAAAAATTAGGACGAGCGAATGGGGACAGCTGGGTTATTGAAAGTAGCTATTTTTTCAAAGAGGGGGGGGGGTGCGTCAAACTAAAGAGATTAAAGAGCCGTGGGAACAAAAGACAACATTATTATAAAGCTGGGAGACTTTTTCAGAGAACGCTTCATGTGCTAGTGAAGATGGAAAAGTATGTTGTTAGCGAGTTGATATGTGGACATTAGAATGGGGGGGGGCGAGGAATTAACAGATATGTTCTTATTCCTTACCAAGGTCTAATACATCCTTTGGCTATTTTGTTAAAGGGGGGTGAGGGTGAACCCTATTTTTCTTAATCTAGTTTCCTGGTTGATTTTGAATAAAAATAAAATATTCTTATAGAGTCCAACAATAGCCGTAAATTGCATGAGAGAATATTCAAAATCTGTTTGGTTTTCATAGAAACTAAAAAAAACATCCAGCATTTGGTTTTTTGCTTTTTGGTGTGAATTTCGAAACACTATTTCAGTTAATAATTATGGCTTTCATATATAAAATACATATAATATATCATGTGTTAAAACTTGATTAACAGAAATTTCCTTTGGATGCACAAGTTTAATAAATAAAAATTCACAAAAATGTCTCCATTTTTTATATTTAAGTAGGGGGTAAAAGTAATTTTTACTGTCTTTTCCGTCAAAGTCAGTTATCAAAAAGCTAAATTATTTAAATCTTTATTTGTAGCTAAAGACCCAACAGAAAACAAATGGAGAAATTAGCTTAATAATTTGTTTATCAGGGATAAGCATTTAGGTGACCACAAACATCCAAAGCTGTAAAACATTTTTGAAGACTAAATTTATTGAAAATATTATACAATTTTATTTTTTATTTTGACTGGACATAAAATGGCTCAGTAGCATACATAATATGACCTTCCTCGTTATATTCTAGCTCCTCTCATCTTTTCCTCATTGTCATTTTCACCATTTTAACTTTAACTATCCGCATGTAATATTTCAAATTTTGGCACATCTTCGATCGTTTATCTCTTAACCGCTAAAAATGCAATATAGACCTTAATCATAAAGCTGAATTTATATTGCAAACATAATCGAAGATCTAAACGTATTCTTTATGAACTGTAATACTAAGAATTCTACCGTTGGATATGTGAGGGACTTTCCCCACGTGATTACTGATCTTAAGACAAGACCGACAGATGAACTGTGTGTAGTGGCAATCAAATTCATTAAGGGTGTGAGAATGGTTGTTATTTTTACTTTCGTTATTTAATAATTAATAGTTAAAACGTACATCTAATATCATCAGAGATGTCACTGGGGTTGGTGTCACCCAGCGCCGTTGCTCATGGTGTCACCCCTTCACGACTTACCCCATGCACCTCCTCCGAATAACAGGAACTAACTAAATTTTACATTTAGGTGTCTCCCCTCGTTATGTTGTCACCCGGTGTGGTCCGCCCCCCACACACACCCTTAGAGACGCCTCTGCTAACTAGTAAATACTAGGGGTGTGCCGGATTTCGGCTCCGGCTCCAATAAATCCTGAATCCGGCCATTTTTAAAAATCTTGCTCCGGCTTCGGCTCCCGTAGAATTTCACATCATAAATCCGGCCAAATCGTGAGGGGCCGGTAGAGCCATAAAATTTATATATTTATAATAGCTCCGGCTCCGGCAAATTTGAACTGGGTACACCCCTAGTAAATACACACTGATCGCGGGGAAGAAAAGACAAATCATCGAGTCATTTGTTGTTTTTTATTCTTCTTTTCTTTTCGGCAGGTTCCGATTTACACATTTTCCTCCCCTTGGCCAGACTAAATGATACTGTGTCCGCGCCCAAAGCGAAAGAAAATGTATTGCTTCAATTTGAAATTTCAGTACTTTAAATCTATAGCATGTATTTTTATAATATTTAATTCTTTCGATCGGCAATATATCTTTTAACTTGATTCAAATGTGAAGGAATGATTAGTGGTATTTTTAAAAACAACCTCAGGCCTTTTTTTTTGTTGCTTTTGGCCTCAAATATTAAGTTCCCTATTGAGACCATGAGTTTTCACTTGATAATTCATGGTCTCTGTGGTGAACTCATAGTTGTATCATTACGTAGTTATTCTTCCATAATATAGAATGTCTTAAATAATGTTAATATGATTTATAACTGTTATTTGTACTGACAAATGCATTAGCCGAAACGCCTAATTCTACATTAGTCAATTAGTTAAGCTTTAAATTATAGTTTTGATTACACAGTTTGTTTGTGAAACTTGTATATTATAACGATTAACACAAGAGTTCAACAAGGAACTGTGTTATGCTCTCTACTTTTGCTAATTTATTCAACAGGAAAAAATTAGGATATTTGCTGAACAACTTGTAGAATAATTAAGACACACAACTCTTGCAAGAGGACCTATATGAATTTTTTTTAAATGGTACAATAGTTGGAAAATGTCTTTCCACCAAGAAAAGTGTCAACTGTTAAGATTATCAAAGAAAGAAAGAAACAAAACTATATAGAAAACAGTGAATACAAACTAGAGATGCAAATTACTTAGGACATAAACAATTGGTACGCGTAATACGCAATAATACTATGTATGGAATGCGCGTCTGTAATAGATAATATATGAATTAAAATCTATGAACCAATTTAAAAAGTCAATAAATCTAGTCATTATGAAAAGAAGTTTCCACAAATGTAAAAGAACATAAAACTAAAATGTCCCTTTCATTGGTCCATACCCATGCTATCTCCTGTATCAGATTCACCAGAGAAAACAGAGAAAGTAAAATTCATTCAAAACAAGAGCTGCAAGCTTTATTAGTCGCTGTCCATAAAGTACATCACGCTATCTTTGACAATTTTAGCTCTCCCCTCCCCCTGTCACAAATTGTCACAAATTTCGGACCACCACCCCCCCCCCTAAAGTACGTCACACTTTCGAACAAAATTTTGTTTTTTATTTTTAAAAAATTAAAATTTAATATAAAACACCGTGACGTCACACATGGCTGGAAACCCCCCCCCCATCCCCTCTGTCACAAACTGTCACACTTTCTTACACCCCCTCCCCCCCCCCTCTGGAGCGTGCGTACTTTTTGGAGGGCCCCTTACTGGTGAATCTTTTTAACTAGCAAGAGTAAAGTTATAGTCAAGCACTAAAACATGAAACATAAGAGGATGTAAGAATAGACAGCAAATTAGTAATAATGTACTAGGCATCAAAGGCTGACATAAAAATACAAAACAACAATTCAATACAACACTCAGAGAAAAGGATAAAAAAAGCATTTCGTGTTCCATTTGAAAGAGCAAATATACAACTACCCCTTCTTATCTTGGCATTGATTGCCAGACAAACTAGAAAAACCAATACACTATTGATATTAATTTTTTTTTGTTAAAATGGAAGATTAGACACAAAAATATCCATGAGCGTAGGACGCAATATACTTCTGTATAGAAGGAACGTCTGTTTTAGGTAAGATAAGATGATAAGATAAAATAAGTTGTGATAAGATAAGCTAGATACTATAGAAAAGATTTGTGGAAAATTTTGGTGATATGAGCACATCAACAGGTTTGGGATATGGTAAACCATCATGTGGTTTGCAGTTTTAGACAATCTGAGATTTGTAACAAGTGAGCAAAACCTTTTAGATTCGCTATGGTTAAGGCATTTATTGATTATAATAGCACCGAAAATAGTTCTATAAATATGTGTATCTTGAATCTTGACTCATTTCTATTACAACAGCTGTTTCATTATTTAAAATAGGATTTATTCGTTTTAATAAAATACTACTATAAAGCTTTATTTATTAAATCACATTTTAATTCTCACGTAAACATTCTTAGTGCTGCTATTTAAGGGAAATGTAATAGAACTTGTGGCTGTTCAAGTGACAAGGCTTTAACACACTGTGGTCTGGTTAACAACTGTCTTTAATTACTATATACAATTCAATGTGATCAACTGTACAATTAACTACCTAAACAGCTCGTATGCCATCCACTGCAATCCACCCCGGTTGCCTCATGAACCGTACATTTATAGCCAGCTATTCTCTCAGTCCTCGACCAGCACGCTTACAGTACAACTCACAACCCACGTGTTTCATACTAGGTCAAGTCATTGCATTCTCATTCAATATAAACACAACACGTCTCTCACATGAAATTAAAGTTAGTGCTTTTTATGTTCAGTTAAATTAACGGATTTCCCCACAGAAAACAGGATGTAAATGGGAAATAAGTAATGGGAAACTGTCCATGCATTGACTATAAAATATGTTTTCTTTCACAACCAGCTTGTTGTAACGTTTTATCACTGAGGTTTTCGCTGGATCATTGTCTTTTTCTATGTCCTGGATTGCTGTTTTTTTTTCAAGCACATTATATAATGTTCAGGGCCAATTAGCTGATTAAAATTTCTCTTTCTCTAGAACTCTCCTTTTATTAATTTGTATTGGATACTCTTTCAGTTTAATATTTAGTTTAAATCAACCACTTCTATGTCACTATTAATCTATATTTTTTCTGCTTTTAAAGTTGATTATCTATCAATTTTTTACCTCATATACTATGCATACATTTATCTTACTCTACTATTTCATTTGTATTTATTTAATTGCTGGTATATCTATAACCGTCTTACTAATATTCATCTCTAACTTTTTCTGTCTTTCACTTTCTAAATTTTTGCTAATAATACTTTCTCATTATTTCAGTCTCTCTGTAGCTAACAAAAACAATTTTGTGAACACAGTTCTAGACTGTCCAACATATAGAAAACACATTAAAAGGCACGAATTGTATCAACTGCTTCATTGTTAGAACTTAGAACTAACCCGAAAAACAATGGCTTCGACAAAGCGTGAACGTCACATCAACTCCTGTTACTTGACAAAACATAACGACAGCAAGATTCCCAATCAAAGCTTCTTCTGCTTGAACTTATAAAAGACACGGCTACAGCAGCATGTCTGGTAAAATTTTGCTTGTAACAACAACTCTTTCAGTGGCCCAAACATAAATAAACATTAAGGTCTGTTTCTGATTAAATTAAAGCACTGGCTAACTAAGACAAACAAGCTAATATAAAGTAGAAATACGTTGCATTACTAAACAAAACTATAGATTTAAAGACTTTACTTAAGCATGGCAGACACAAAAAACGTAAACCCTTTCACATAAAAATAAAAATGTATATTTTTTTAAAGTAATAAAACCATTTAGAAAAGCTATTTTTAATATTAAAAAATCTAAAGAAGTTTTAAATATATTAAATTATTTTTTTAAATTTTTAACCAAACAACGTTTAGGACATATCATAAAACAATTAATAATGTTGTTTTTTTTTAAAAACATTCTGTGCCAATGTCTGTGGCTAATAATTACAACAGACTAAAAAGTTTAGATTAATGTGAATCACATGATGACGCCTTTATGATTTGAAAAATTGGTAGGTGCCAGAAACGAGTTACCTTTTGTGCAATCTCTTATCAATATTAAATAACAGCAGAGTTAATGGTTATTTTATATAATAATATAATTTTAAAATTATCATTTTTGCATTAAAATATAAAATCTGAATAAGACTTCAATTTTTATTTCTTGGCACGAAATTCCTCTAAGCTTATGTCTAATTTATTTTCAAAAATTGAAAATCAAATCGTAAACCAGAGTAGAGTAGTAGTCCTTTATCTACAATTACTTACTGTGATCTATTAACAATGGTCTTCTGCAAAATAAATAGTCTCGTTTCTAAGCCTATTCAAGATTATCTTTCTTTGTACATCCACCCATCCATTCATCCATCATCAATTCATCCACATATCCATCCATCCATTCATCCATATATCCATCCATCCATCCATCCATCCATCCATCCATCCATCCATCCATCCATCCATCTATCTATCTATCTATCTATCTATCTATCTATCTATCTATCTATCTATCTATCTATCTATCTATCTATCTATCTATCTATCTATCTATCTATCTATCTATCTATCTATCTATCTATCTATCTATCTATCTATCTATATATATATATATATCAATCTATATATCTTATTAGAAATATCGGTAAACACGAAATAATAATACGGTCCCGACAACATAGTTTATATTTTCTTGTACCCTTTAACAAGAAATTCTTTTCGCACGGAAAATACTCCAGTCCCCTCAATTTCGTGTCGAACGATATTGACTGTGTTGTGTGTGCATGTGGGTGGTGTATGTATACGTCGGAATTAATTTATTGACAATAAAATAAAGAGCTCTAAGAATCATTCTGGAGATATGAAATAACGTTGTAATAACGTTGTAATATCGTTGTAATAACGTTGTAATAACGTTGTAATAACGTTGTAATAACGTTGTAATAACGTTGTAATAACGTTGTAATAACGTTGTAATAACGTTGTAATAACGTTGTAATATCGTTGTAATAACGTTGTAATAACGTTGTAATAACGTTGTAATAACGTTGTAATAACGTTGTAATAACGTTGTAATATCGTTGTAATAACTTTGTAATAACGTTGTAATAACGTTGTATTAACGTTGTAATAACGTTGTAATAACGTTGTAATAACGTTGTGATAACGTTGTAATAACGTTGTGATAACGTTGTAATAACGTTGTAATAACGTTGTAATAACGTTGTATTAACGTTGTAATAACGTTGTAATAACGTTGTGATAACGTTGTAATAACGTTGTGATAACGTTGTAATAACGTTGTGATAACGTTGTAGTAACGTTGTAATAACGTTGTAATAACGTTGTGATAACGTTGTAATAACGTTGTAATAACGTTGTAGTAACGTTGTAATAACGTTGTAATAACGTTGTAGTAACGTTGTAGTAACGTTGCAATAACGTTAATGGAACACAATCGACGACCTACACAAATATGTGACCTATTTTTCCCGCCAGCGTCTTAACTTGATCTAAATTTACAGATATAATATGGACAAGATGGTCAAATGTCACTGCTTTGTTCTCTTTGTAGAGGCGTGCGTGTGCTTTTCTGGTGTATACTACATACCCTCATTCTGCCGTCATGAGCAAAAAAGTACTTAGCTCCATCAAGGTAGATTTTGAGTAAAACAGGGGAAATGATTTGTAACATTCCCAAGTTCAAAATGCACTTACATCTCCTAGACCATCGCTTCTCAAACTTTTTAGTATGGTGGACCGGCAGGAATTTTTTCCATTGCACCAGGGACCGGTGCACTATTTTCCCTGCACTGACAATTTTTTTCTGTCACATTTTGACAACTTCTGCGGACCGGCGGCAGATGGCCCACGGACCGGCACCGGTCCGCGGACCACCACTTTGAGAAGCACTGTCATAGACTATAGAAATTACACTACTTGGAGACAACTTAAGTCTTTCTTGCATAGTAATATGATAGATCGTTTTAATCAAGTACTTTTTAAAGCAATTTCCCTTGGAAAAATTGCGTTTATAGATTCGAAATGTCTGTAACACTTGCACATGCAACTCCTCTCGTGAATCATACCAGATAGAGGGTTCGGGTCTTTTGCAAATATGCTAAGGAGATCCCATGATGTGCAACGCGCAAAAAAATACCGAAAAGGTTTACTGGATTTCCTGGAAAATACCAAAAAAAAATAAAAATAATATATATCAGTATTTTTTCAATTTCTCGGCAACCATCAAATCTATCAGGTTGAAACAACCGTCAAACCATAGCTAATAATATTTAGAACAATGTTACAGAAGGAACATGGTGACATTGCTATTTCATACGACTCCCGTAATTTTAGAAGCAATTTTTGAAAGCAATTGTTTTGTTTAGTTTCAAAATTATTGATTTGAAATGACTTTTAATGTAATCTATAATGATGGCTAATGGGGTTTTCCCGCTTTGTGAATGCTTATGTCAGATTGTTGTGTTGTGCGCATTATATTGACACATTCTTGGTGTGATGTAGAGTGAGGGGATATGACGTCATATTATGATTAGTTTCAGACATTGGAATCGACTTTTATTGTAATCTAGAATGATTTCACTTGATAAAAAAAAATCGGAAATTCCTTGGAAATTGCGTTTAAATACTCTTGCGAGTTTTTATTTCTTGTTTGCTTTTGACGGCAGCATTCTTCAACATGACATGCAACTCCAACTCGGTGAATGTAAATTATTAAAGATTTTTCTTCACGTACCAAAAATCTAAGTGCGCGCCATGTTTCACAGTGATTATTCTGGTACACATTGTTAATTGGAGAGAACATTTCAGCCCGCCCCGTCTCCCCTCAGCTAAACGTCTGTTGTTAATTTCTTCAAATCCGTGACATTCTTTTAACGAACCGGTGTAATTCATTTGATTTTTTCCAAACATAATCAGTTCAATTTGACCGGAGTCGGGTAATTCCCCTGGGAAAATGTTGTGGTGGTTGTAGTTGGAGCTTCTGATTTCCGATCGTGTAGTTATTCTCTTATCTTATCTATTACACACGCTCCTTCGATACTGAAGATTATTGTGTCTTACGCCTATTCATTTTTTATTTTTACTCTTGCATTTTTACTAGAGTTTTAAATGTTGATAGTGTGTTGGTTTTCTGGCCTGTTCAGGCAATCCATTCCACTGACCAATAACAGATGTGAAGTATGAGGAACTGTATGTGTTTGTTCTTGCATATGGAATATCAAAAGTGTGTTATCAATGTTGATTATTCTGGTGTATTTCCGAGTTATAATGTAATGCGTTATTCATTATTACCAATTTGCTCTTGTTCTTCTATCCTCTGTTTCGTGTTTTTAGTGTTTGAACTAATTATTATTACTATACTTTTGTCATTTTTTAATTTTGTCCAGTGATAAATCTTGCGGCTATTTTTTACAAATTTATCTAGTTAAACTGTTTTCTTTGGTAGATGGATTACATACAGAAGTGTTAAATTCTAATAATATGTCAAACTAACTTAAGTTAGAATTTTAGAGTTATATCTCATCACATTTGAAAAAGTGTATTTTTATCAAGACTTAAAATATTCAGTTTAAAAAAAAATACATTAAAATATGGATTCCATGATTATTTTCAAGTAATTTGCATGTTTTGTTTGAATTAGGTGCTTGTCGTGAATGAAATAGTTTCCATTTAATTGTTCCTTTTTTCATACTCTTTAGAGATTTCACTTTTCTTGATGAAAAGACATACTCCAATTAGTTTCACATTTTTTCTACGTCATTAAAATCTTTTTAAAAGATGTTGGTAACATGTAGATCTATTTATTTAACTGTATAAATAACACAATTATTAGCCAATTATCTGCTGTTTCGGATGAGAATTTAAAGTAGAAAAAATAAAGGGCCTAGTAGAGTTCCTTGTGGAAATTCCCGTGTGAACTGATATTGGTGCCGATTTAGATCCATTTCTTATTACAGCATGTTCTTTGCAACTTTTTTTTTCAAATACACCGATTTAATGGAACAAATATGCCTAAGTTTTTTAATTTATTTTTTAAAATAATAAATTAGAATGTTGAAATTTATCAAATCCTGATTAAAATTTCAATTAATAGATAATTATCAAATAATAGACTAATTAAATGTGTTTCACGTGATTATTTTTCCTGTGGCCATGCTGACCAGGGCACATGTTATTATGTTTGTCAAGGTGATTACTATACTAATATTTACTTTGTATTTAGTAATTTTTAAGAAATTCTTAAAAATATAAGCATATCTAAAGCACAGGTTCCCATCCATTTTCGAGTCGCGACTCCTTTTTTTTAAAGTCAAGTAGCCCGTGACGCCCGATATAATTTGAACATTTTTAATTAGATAATTAATAAGAGCAACAAAATTCGATTTTAAAATACTTTATTTTATTTTGTTTAATTACTAATTTATTGCGAGATTTGAAAGTTCGTCTTATTAACCAGCCTCAAAATTCGCGGCGAGTTTATGTTAACACCAGATTTTTTCAAACATGGAAGTTTCCAAGATTTATATCTCTTCGTCAGTTTTGCAACTTGGATAAACATGACTCAATTTAATGGTAAATTGCAGTAATGTTCGTTTCCTTTCCATAAAGTTTCAGGCTAATGTGGGATCATGATGTTTGTGCGCACTAGATCCATCTAGCAACTCGGTGGCCGGAATTTAAAAGATATTTTTCCTAGGATGAGCTATATTAGGAAAAAATTAAATGGGCCCCTGGCTCTAAACGGTACATGCTATAAAGTTAAAGACCATATACTTTTATTTCAATCTGCGTGATTATAGATACGTGTGACAAGTTAACTTGCAACAAATCAATCCATGTAGAAATGTATGAGACACAAAGCCCGCCATTTGCCTTCTTTAGATATCATATTATATATATAATTACATATATACATATTTAGGATGTGTTATGGTCACAATGGCTCTGCGTGTGGGTATCGGGAAGAAGAGTTTGGTGGGGAAGAGGCAAATGGACACGACGATGTCAATTGTTTAAGCCTTAAATTAACATGAACACAGATTTTAAACAGTTTCTGAATCAATTAAGTAGAAGGGTAAAAACAAAATCTACGTCTTTAAAATCAGTTTTTAGGAATGATTAGCAAGCGCATGACACTGAAATATTTATCAACTGCCCGATTTTAACAAAATAATGTTGAAAATCCTTTAAAGAAGACGAGTCTGTATATATTCAGAATCTCGTTGTAATGCACCAGTTTCCAGTAGTCAAACTAAGAGTGATGTGTCAATCGCTATCTATTCAAGAGGTTTCAAATCAACTCAACATCTGGTTCACTATGCTTTCGCCAGTTTTATAATTTATTATATTGTTTCATTTCAAAGCGTCAGTTTCAAGTGGTGAAAATGATTGGCTTGATGAATGTGCAGACTAACATTACTTCTGGACAAAGCATTTAACACATCTCAGACGGCAATTGGGACGTGTAACAGCTGCACAAGAGTCATCGTATTGTGCGGAGCAATTAATGTGTTGTATTCATTTTGTCTGGGTTTTGTATCCTAATAAGACAATACCAGTGGATACTCATGGAATTCTGTGGTCGAAAATTTGTTTATCTATTTAGACCTCGGTTTCCTATCGAACATTGAGTGGCGACCCTTTTTGTAAAGCCAAATAACCACCGACCCCCGATAAAATTTAACATTTTTTAAAAATTAGATAATGAAAAAAAAACAACTAAAATCGACTTTTGTTATTGCATTTTACTTTGTTTAATAATTAATTTATTGCATATTTGTAAGTTGATGTTTTCAACCAGCCTCGAAATTCGCGGCGAGTATATGTTAACACCAAACTTTTGTCATTCTCAACATTCATTTCATTTATTTCCCTTGATTAGATATAAACACACAAATGGAACCGCTCGAAAAGCAAGCATCGTGACATTTTGGTATGAATGATACACAGCACACCAAAACTGTGTATATCATCTGCCACACTACAGATTATCTCAAACATTGTAATGTTTCCAAGATTTGCAGATTACATAAATGCACCTCGATTTTAAAGTAAAGTGCGATAATATTCGTTTGCTTTCCATAATGTTTCCAATCTAATTTGCTGTTCTAATGTATCTGCTAGATATGCTACTCTTTTCAACCAAGCTTTGGTGTTAAACTTCACCAGAAAGTCATGTTTCCCTAGCACTTCCAAGAATCTAAATTTGATCGTGCAATCCCACTTCTGACACCATGTAGAAGTAATTGCGAGTCAAGAAACAAGACTAACACCTTGTGGTCAGGGTAACCATTACGTGTCATGAATCCCTTCAATCCACCTTGTTACTTCGTGAACCTTAAATTTACAGCCAGCCGTCCTCTCAGTTCACGACCCCGCACTCTTTCAATTCACAGCACAAATCACGTGTTTCATACTCGGTCAAGTCATATCGCATGCTCATACAATTTAAACACAACAACACGTCTCTCACACAAGCCACGGTTAATAATAAACAATTGTATTATAGTGCCTATTTTTTATAAGTTTACAGTATGATGGTCACCCCTTAGAAACTCGATGCGAACCCTTTGGGGTCGTGACCTATATAGGTTTGGAACCCATGATTTACAGGGTCTGTTTTGTTTCTGCTTTTCTTTTTTTTAAATTAGTTTCAATTTCAGCTATTTTCCAATCCTGGAGCACCTTATCCTTGTTTAGAGAGGCTAGGAAGAGTACTTCAAGTATAAGGGACAGTTCATTGTTATGTTTATTCACACTCTAGCAGTTTACTTATGCGGAGAAGAAGTTTGGTTTGTCTTTTAGTTTGTTAGGTGCTATGAATATGCCTCTTTCTTCTAAGAATATATATCCTTTACTTCATTGTATTTAAGCTTATCGAGTTTCTGTCATAATTAAAGGTTTTTGCCTTTAAATAGTGCTATACAAATGTTGTTGTTTTTTTCGTTTTTTTCTTCTTTTTTTTCTTCTTTTTTTTCTTCTTTTTTTTTAATTCTTTTTTTTTATTTGTTTGTTTGTTGTTTGGGGTTTGGATATTTACATTAGTAGCTTGAATTTTTTTTAATCTGTTTTGTTTAAAACGTTTCTTTCATTTGGTAATAATCCGGCTATCATTGATTTATGTGATGTTTGTCTTTTAGCACATACGTTAGTGCTCTTAGATTTATCTTTAATAATTTCCAAATAACTTCTAATGGGCTAGATTTTTTTTTCGAAGTTTGTCGCTGATGTAGTGTACATTTGTTATATTACAATTGTTAATAAAGAGATCATACACGTCTAATGGCTTCAGAAGCCCTGAACATATTGGTTCTATAGAACTCCCCAGGATATCCCCCCCCCGCGATGAACTAACAGCTAAGAGACACCCCCGGAGCGGTCCTCTATGAGAGGGCCGCCTGTGCACCAAGAACACGATAGGAGATGGCTTCCACTAAGTTTACCTCACAAAAGGATGGATGGGTTTGGATTGGCCATGGACCATCGCTAGATAGGGAACCATCAAAGGGACCAACCTAAGGGTGTCACCCTGTCAGAAGGTTTCCTCAGAGCTGACGTCCGCCAAGTTCTTTGCGGTACTTATTGCTAATATGTGCTGGCACTCCAGGCCTTAAACAGTAACCTCTCACTGATAGCTAGTTAGGGGGACGAAACGGTAGCTTAGGATTACCGACCATCAGTTTGTGCTTTGGTTTCCATCATCGACATTGAATCTTCACCTATGCCTTGTCTAAGACCCATACAGCGACTGTAATCAATTATGACATTTCTAGCACACAACCGTTTGGACTTCGACGTTGCCCGCCATGGTTTTGTCGGTTTCAGGTCACAGCCAGCTCTGTTACTTTACTCGTGTTCTGAGCCGCATAGAGGGAAACCCTTTTAGAACTATTAAAGAGATACACGAGTTTATGTTTATTTCGCATACCTATGTTTTTCTTATGTTTTTTTCTGTTTGACTCTGAGGTTGTTGGTTTCGGTCTCATTGTCATTTTCGTTTTATTGGATAGTCAGTAAACCTTAACGACACACTACTAAGTATGCCACATGACACACTACTAAATATGCCACATGACAGACTACTAAGTATGCCACATGACAGACAGCTTTTTTCACTCTTAACAATAGGATTATACACACACTAATTCTGATCATAAGTGTTAATTTGTTATTTGATCATGTAACCAAAATAGGTTAAATTATAACTATGTTTAAGGTGGAACGACTTGATAAAACAACAACAAATTTGTACAATTACAGGATGTCCTCGGGTTACGACGTTCATACGTCTTTAAGAATCGTCGTAACCCGAGTTTCAGAGTAAGTCTGAACGTTAAAAAACATATATACTTTAAAGTACTGTACATACAGTGCTATATAAATGTAACCGTTAATTACAACAACAAAAAAAACATCAGCAAAGTATTTAAAAAATAGAAAATATTTCCTTACCACATGAAAAAGTTTTTAAAAATAAAGATAAAACACGAGAGAGAATGAATGACTGTGTAAACAATCAAAATGGCGTATGTACTGAGACTGAGCGTCTTCCTCACCCTACAAACACAACAAAGCGTATTCTAACGCTGCATTCCCGAAACATAAATAAATGTAACAGTTAATGACATACAATCTTTGTGGTGACCCTATATGTATGGTGCCCAATATCTGTGTGGTGCCCACTATCTGTGTAATGCCAACTATCTTTGTGATGCCCACTATCTATGCGATGCCCACTATCTGAGTGATGCCCACTATCTATGTGATGCCAACTAAGTGTTTGATCAATGTCCCCTCTAATGTTTGTTGTAGCAAAGTTTTTAAAAATTCGTCTGCAAAGTTTTACAGCATTCATTTTGTACACATATTTACACAACAAACATAGATGTCAATGTTACATTATCACAATTTGCTGTAATTCTAAACCGATACGGGATACTATCAGTGTGATGTCCTCTATCAGTGTGAGATCCTCTATCAGTGTGAGGACCTCTAATTTGTGTGAGGCCCTCTATCTGTGTGAGGCCATTTATCAGTGTGAGGCCTCTATCAGTGTGGGGCCTCTATCAGTGTTAGGCCCTGTATCAGTGTGAGGACCTCTAATTTGTGTGAGGCCCTCTATCTGTGTGAGGCCATTTATCAGTGTGAGGCCTCTATCAGTGTGGGGCCTCTATCAGTGTTAAGCCCTGTATCAGTGTGAGGACCTCTAATTTGTGTGAGGCCCTCTATCAGTGTGGGGCCTCTATCAGTGTTAGGCCCTGTATCAGTGTGAGGACCTCTAATTTGTGTGAGGCCCTCTATCAGTGTGAGGCCATTTATCAGTGTGAGGCCTCTATCAGTGTGAGCCTCTCTATCAGTGTGAGGACCTCTAATTTGTGTGAGGCCTCTATCAGTGTGAGGCCCTCTATCAGTGTGACACCCTTTATTAGTTTGGGGCCCTCTATCACTGTGTTGCCCTCTATCAGTATGTGGCCCACTATCAGCATGTGGCCCTCTATCAATATGTGGCCCTCTATCAATGTGAGGCCCTCTATTAGTGTGGGGCGTGAGGCCCTCTATCAATGTGAGCCACTCTATTTGTGTTGGGCCCTCTATTAGTATGGGGTATGAGAAATTAATAAAAGTAATGATGTCAATAATAATAATAATTTGAAAATGTGTAGCGCAAACAGCTGTGCTCATAGAGCTTTACATGAAAATAGAAACAAACAAATAATTATCAATGTATTCAATTCATTTCTAACTACGACACATAATGACACGATGGTGCATATGAGCTACGTTTATCCTTTTCAGGAAATGTTTAATCGTTGTTTAAATATTTTTTAAAGTAAAGTTTGAATAGATGTGTTTTTATTTCTGCCTTGAAAGTTCTTAATAGTGCGAATATTGCGAATGTGTAATTGTAGAGAATTCCATTGTTTGTGTGTCGAAAAAAAGAGAAAGGATTTTCGCCAAATGTTTTAGTGCGTGTTAGGAACAGATAGAATACGTGTGTCTGCAGAAGAGCGTAGCTGTCGAGTGGGTGAGTAGTCAGAGAGAAATTCAGAAAAGAATTTTTGGCAGACAACAATTTGTAATCAGTGTGTGCTTGAACAGAGAGAAATGAAGTGAATGAAGTAGCGGGGTAATATGGTCGTTTTTTTTTGTTTTTTTTTAAGAACTAGCCTGGCAGCTCAATTTTGATCTAACTGTAGTTTTCCCATTGCATTTTGTTTTTGGTGAACCTGAAAGAAGAGACAATAATCAAGACAAGAGAGAACCAGCGCACAGACTAGATTTTTCTTAGCACTGGGTAGTTAGTGACGGATTGAGCTGATCTGACGGATGGCGGTGTAGGCGGAGCGACAGATGTGACTGATGAAGTTATTAGTAGACATGTTGTCAGAAATAATGTAGCCAAGATTCATTGTCGATGCTGTGAACCTTTTATCAGAACTAGCTATATGATTAGAAAAAGGAAGTAGAAGTAGTGTGAGCCCGTCTAATATGTTGAGTCTCTTTATCAGTGTGAGTCTATCTAGCAGCGTGAGGCCTTGTAATTTGTGTGAGGCCTTGTAATTTGTGTGAGGCCTTGTAATTTGTGTGAGGCCTTGTAATTTGTGTGAGGCCTTGTAATTTGTGTGAGGCCTTGTAATTTGTGTGAGGCCTTGTAATTTGTGTGAGGCCTTGTAATTTGTGTGAGGCCTTGTAATTTGTGTGAGGCCTTGTAATTTGTGTGAGGCCTTGTAATTTGTGTGAGGCCTTGTAATTTGTGTGAGGCCTTGTAATTTGTGTGAGGCCTTGTAATTTGTGTGAGGCCTTGTAATTTGTGTGAGGCCTTGTAATTTGTGTGAGGCCTTGTAATTTGTGTGAGGCCTTGTAATTTGTGTGAGGCCTTGTAATTTGTGTGAGGCCTTGTAATTTGTGTGAGGCCTTGTAATTTGTGTGAGGCCTTGTAATTTGTGTGAGGCCTTGTAATTTGTGTGAGGCCTTGTAATTTGTGTGAGGCCTTGTAATTTGTGTGAGGCCTTGTAATTTGTGTGAGGCCTTGTAATTTGTGTGAGGCCTTGTAATTTGTGTGAGGCCCTTTATCAGTGGGAGGCCCTTTATCAGTGGGAGGCCCTTTATCAGTGGGAGTCTATCTAGCAGCGTGAGGCCCTCTAATTTGTGTGAGGCCCTTTATCAGTGGGAGGCCCTTTATCAGTGGGAGGTCCTCTTATTTGTGTGAGGCCCTTTATCAGTGGGAGGCCCTTTATCAGTGTGAGGTCCTCTTATTTGTGTGAGGCCCTCTATCAGTGTGAGGCCCTCTATCAGTGTGAAGCCCTCTATCAGGTTGAGGCCTCTAATTTGTGTGAGGCCCTCTAATTTGTATGAGGCCCTCTAATTTGTGTCAGGCCCTCTAATTTGTATGAGGCCCTCTAATTTGTGTGAGGCCCTCTGTCAGTTTGAGGCCCTCTATCAGTGTTTGGCGCCCCGAGCAGGGTTTAAGTCTCTGGTCGAATGTGATTTTTCCTGTTTTTTTCTATCTCGTTTCCTTTTCTCATTCTTTTCTCCATGCTTAACTCCACACAAGCTGTGTTTCTCACAAGTTTCTCTATAGGATAACAGATAAAAAAATCCCAATAACTCACAAACTCAATTGCTTGTGTTACTTAGACACTAATAAAAAAAACCGTAAAAACAAAGGTTTTGACTATAAATCCTTTATATACGAGAAATAATTAAAAGAATGTTCATTTTAATACGCAGTGCAAGACAATCCAAAAATTCAAAAATTTTAGTTATGTCTCGTAAAACATGTTTAATATAATGCGCACCGATCGGGAATATGTTTTTAAAAAGTATCTTCAATACAATACGCACCGCACAGCGCAACAGGAAAGTAATAAAAAGGTTGGGAAATCACTCTGCTTTTTAAAAAAAAATTAAAATATGGACTTAAAAATCATAATCATTTTGGTTTTCAGATTTACATTAACCAAACAACCCACGAACCTTTGACGTCAGGATTTGTGTTGTAAACAGTGCTGACTGACTCAAAAGAGTTACTTTTTGGTGCAGTAATTTGGTGCACTGCTTTCTAAAATTAGTTTTAAAAATCGTGTTGTGCTTAGCACTTTAAAAAAAAATTATATAAATACTTTGTGTACATTTCAGAAAAATTTCGGATTTATCATACAATGATAAGTTACTTGGGCTTTTGACCCCGAAAAATGTGGGCGCCTT
Source organism: Ampullaceana balthica (assembly GCA_944989445.1). NCBI lineage: Eukaryota > Metazoa > Mollusca > Gastropoda > Lymnaeidae > Ampullaceana > Ampullaceana balthica. Next base: position 251,458 of record CALYLW010000653.1, on the reverse strand, counting down.
AGGCGCCCTACAACCCCTATTAATAAATACTTTGTGTACATTTAAGGAAGTTTAATATTACGTATTTATCATACAAGGACAAGTTAGTTGGGCTTTTGAAAAAGTTGGGCGCCATAGGTGTCCTAAAAAAAGTGGGCGCCGCAGGCGCCACGGCATCGCAGCACAACCTAGTGTTTTATGTAATGCGCACCGATCCGGAATATGTTTATAAATGTATAGCCAATAAAATACAAACCGAAACGCGCAACAGGAAAGTATTAAAAAGGTCGTTCAATATAATACGCACTGCGACACTCTATCTCAAAAATTAACTACATACATAGAGATAAATAAAATAATCTAAAAATTCAATGATTTAAGTACAGTATATGCGATCAATCTGAAATTTTGATACATCGTTTTTATCATCGGCACAAGTCTGCCTGCAAAATTTCAGCTCGCTAGCTTATGAGGAAGTGGGTTAAAATCGATCCAAAGTTTTTTCGGCAAGCAAGCAAACAATCAATCAAGGGCTCAAACAGACACCACAAGTTAATATAAAGGATTTTAAAAGTAATTCATTGTTGGTTTCTTTTTATCCATGACACGGAGTTTTCCTAACTTTCAAATCATAAAAATTAAATAATGTTGTGCATGACTTAAAACCAACTTAATTTCATTGTGGTGTTGAATGAAGGGTGTGTTTATTTGTGCGCATCTAAATATTGAATGTATTTGTATTTCATCATTAATTTCGCACTTTGATATAGCAAAGTGTCCTACCAAAAATGATAGTTAAAATAGCAAAAAAACCTTACAAGGAATAATTTCTCATTTCATTAGTTTCCCCATAACAGATAAAGACACATGTAATATACTAGCACAGCGGTTCCCAACTGTGGGTCGCGACATCCAAGAGTGTCTCGAAGGTTTTTCTGGGGGTCGCCAACTGTCGACTAACAAATATTCATTATAATGCAAATTTGCTCTATTTTGTAAAAACTTTATTGAAAATGACTTATTTAAACTTCATAGCTGTCGCGGGTCGCATGGCTTTTATAAAAAGGAGTCACCAACTAAAAAAGGCTGGGAACCACTGTACCAGCACTTATAACAATCTCAGAGAAAAGTTTTATTATTATTTTTAATATTAGCATCCACGCTTTCTCCTTTTGGCTTTCTTTCTGTCTAGCACTCTCTTAAAAATCTTTTTCAGTAAGTCTTTTATAACTCTCAATACATCTTCTATCTATATCACACTCATTTCTCTCTTCTCTCACTTCTCTATTTGCTCAGACACGTAGCTTTGACCAGCTATACATAGAGGGTAAATGAGAGGAGAAAAAAGTTGGAAAAACTTGAAAAAAAGGAAGCCGTCCCTGATGGGGTCATCATTTTTTCGCTGTCATCACTTTCTCTCCGTCCCTCTTCCTCTTTAACATGACATATTTGTTTTATTATCATTACCTCAAGTTTTTAGTTCCAAAGTTTCATTTTAAAAATTTATTTCAGCTCTGAAATTGTATTTGCAATTACACTTTGCTTTTCTATCTGGGAAACTCTCTCTCCTCTCTCTCTCTCTCTCTCTCTCTCTCTCTCTCTCTCTCTCTCTCTCTCTCTCTCTCTCTCTCTCTCTCTCTCTCTCTCTCTCTCTCTCTCTCTCTCTCTCTCTCTCTCTCTCTCTCTCTCTCTCGCTCTTTCTCTCTCTCTCTCTCTGTCTTTTCCCCTCTCCTATATTTACATAAAAACTAAACATTTGTAGACTGTTTACACAAAGCTGCTTTACAGATGACACGGCGTAGAGAGTACGACATGGTTGGTTTGACCAACGTGGCAGTTTTCCCCCTTGTTGACGTGACAGTCATCAGCTTGTTTGCCGTGAACCCGCGTACTGCTTGTGACAATCACATGTGACTTCTGCCCAGACATCCGCTTGCCTTGAACCCACGTGTAGCTAGTCGACAAACTTTGTCCAATTTTAATTTCACTTTTCTCAAATTCTCATTCTCTCTTCTGTCGAAAATTGGACAAGAAGATTTCCTCGTCTTTAAACAAAAAGAAGAACGTATAACAAAAAATTTAAAAGACGCAACAAAATAAAAAATCTCATCCATTTCCTGAAGTAGCCTTCTTCAGTGCCTGTGTTAGGCTGACATCTAAGGGATTTATCTGGTGTCTTAATGATCTTTTATGTCGTTCGACTATTCAGACTTCCTGGAACCGTTAATCATTCTGCTATATTTACCACGTATTGCGTTATAATTAGGATACAATATAAAAAAGAGACACCTTAATCGTAAAATATCGCAAAAATGAAGCACAAATATTCCTTTTGAAATTAACTCGTGTGGGTGTCTTTTATCCCTTTGTGATAATATTACTTACTATATTTAAACGTAATCTAGATTCAAAAGAATGTCTCCCCACATATTTGTCATTGTCGATCATATATTTATCTTCTGTTTAGTTTTCTCTTTGGGATGAGGTGAAATAATATATTATATTACAATACTGTAATTTTATAAATGAAGTAGACAGGTCAAAGTTAAAAAGTTTTTAAAAATATGCAACACTAACAAAAATATTTCGTTTATAAATTATATAAGTATGAATTTAATGTGTAAGATGTATTTGATAAATTAATGGGTCATATGAAGATTGCAGAAAATGGATTTAGCGAATGTGGTGGATTATCAGTTACATTGGTAGGCACCTCTTTTCACGTTAAACAGAGGCCTAGCTAGGCATTAAGGCAAAGACTTTTAAAACTGCGCTCTGCGGGGGAAAAGCTATTACAATTCAAGACTGTCAATGGTCCAAATGAAGGGGAGAAATGTGGCTAAGGCGAGATCCACCCCCTTCACTTTCTTTCGCTCATCCAACGATTCTTCGTTTAGAAATAGGAAAAGTCGTTTAATAAAATTTAAAGCAAAAACACTCTGGTTCAGAGAGTATTTAAAATGACTGTAAATGCATTTCAATTTCAGACTATGCCTGATCACGTGTCCCCATTGAACCAATCAGCAACTTTAATGGTAGTGGCCATGTTAGCATTCGGCCTCCGACCCAGCCTCAGTTCGTGTGAGAACCGGTGTGAGCAGTCCATTCCTTCCTTGACCAGATTACGAGCCCTGTGGTCCAGGTCCTTTAAACGCATAGGAGAGCAGCGTAAGTGTTAACCCTGTGCGTTCATTGTGCTTTTGCTTTGGCCTATCTTGTCATTAGTGAGAAATTTGCTTGGTCCACCTATATTGTGCATGGGAGGGAAAACTTCGCACGAGAGTCGACGGTGGATCAATACCTCAAGTAGTCAGTTATTATATTATGTAAAATTTTACTAAGTACCAACCAGTTTCTATGAAAGTTATAACATTAGAATAGTAAATATGTTTAAGTAATAATTAATACAAACATATACATTTACAAAACCATTGCCAGAAACATTTATGGCATCCATTCAATCACTATTACACTGAGTGTTAGCAACTACTCACAGTTTTGAACACGATTTTTAAAATTGGCTTGGATAACTTGTTGACATTCTAAGAGTTGCCAGCAAATTTTAATGTGTCTTCAAAGACCTATTTATATATTTATTATGAATTAAAGTGTGTCTTCAAAGACCTATTAATATATTTATTATTTTTTAGAACATGAAAAATCTCCCTTCACTTACTAAATATTTTAAACCCAAAGCTTAAAGCACTATTAATTTGTTATACATGACTATATACATTAGCATGATCTACATAAATTAGCAAAAATTTTATTTTCTTTTAGCTATTAATTATGACTAATAGCAAAGTAAATACTTCCCCAAAAAGGCCCTCTCGTACTCTTATTAGTCCTTAAATACAGAAACATTTATTTTAAGGAAGGGCGAAGATTGTTTATACAAAACTATATTGAATATTTTAGAAGGTATAAGAATGACATATTAATATATACAGAATTTTAATGTATATGTTACCGGCAATGTATGAAATCCTAGAATGTCTAAAGTTAGAAGGCAAAGTATAAAAAAAAATTTCTTCACATATTCTTATACAATGTCCATAAGCGAGCTGGCAAAGTAGAGAATAGGATTCTTTGATCAGCAGATTCATGGCTTTTGTTTCACGATGGCTTTTGCGACGTTAGAAGATCAGAGCACAGAGTCCGAGCAGGAATAACGGTGTTTACATACATCGACGGTTCTACAAAGAATTTTGTCAAGTATGAGATAAAACTGCTAAAAAACCACTTTGCTCTAGAGGAAATCAGTTACCAAAAATTAGTGGATACCAATGTTCCCTTTAAGCTGCGCGGGAACATTAGTGATTGCTTATTTAAGTATCACATGAAAGTGTCTGCCAGGTCATAGTTTGGTCACCATTGACATCTGCTGGCCACGAGTTTTGTGTCTATTCATTGGACATTGTAGTCCAGATGATCATTAAGTAAAATTTAAGTTTATGATATTACTCATTGTTATTTTTTTGCCTTTGAGCACCAGGTAACAATATGAGATAGCGCCAGACCTCATGGGATATGACCGAGAAAAGCGCCACAAAAATAACAAATATACCAGGGCCTCACTAACAATGAAATTACTTTGCCGCACATTAAAATAATTTTTAGGCCAACGGCCCGGTTTCAGGAGAAGTTAATATCTATTTATTCAGGCAGACCTGAATAACCGTGGCATGAAACCAAGAAATACTGCAGACACACAAAAAAAATATATGTCTCTTTGTTTTCTATTTTGAGTGAGATGTATAAAACCAAGATATGTATTTGTTTTGTTTCGTTTTATAAAGACAAGTTTTCACCTTGACCGTGCTATTGTAAACACTACCAGTCACGTACGAATATGTGCCAGATAATTTTAACCACAGTCAAATGGCTCTCCGTTGCTGTTTATCCACGACATAACCTTCAAACGTTTACAAACAGTAATTTAAAAAACAAAACGGTGTAGTAATTTTTTTAAACATAAATTTATGAATCGTTATTCGCAATTTTTGTGAAGGGTAAATTGTTTGAACGTGTGGCAATTTGACTTCAAACACAATATTTTAATTGACGGTGGTCTAGAAAATGTGGTGAAATAATGCTCAAAATTAAATCTTCGTTGTAAACAATCTGAAAATATGATTTTGATAAAGTTTTAAATAATTGGAAACTGTTAGTAAACTATTTTATATAGTCTTTCTACTATGTAAAAAAAATACTTAAAAATCAGTTTATTTAGTGTTAAAGCCCAAATTTATTTTTTAAAAATTGCCTTCATATTTACAAAATTTAAACTCCATATTCAACTATAAAATGTGTAATCAATCATTTAAATACTTGCAGAAGCTAAAGTAACAATGCTAACAAAGCTTTTAACAAATCTAATTTTTCTCCAGTTACTTTAGTAAAGCAATAACTAACTTTGACCTAGTGCACTAAACATATAAATCATAAAAATTGAGGAAAAAAATATTCCCTTTATCATCTCCCCAAGAAAAAATCGAACAAAGGGTAAATACAAAAACACTCAAGTTGGTTTGAAAATAACCATCGATCGACCTTTCTTTTACAATAATGATTTAAATAATAATTTCATGAACTTTCCTGATAATTTATAGTTTTATACGTGACCATTTCATTCACATGACAATAACTGAGTTATTTTTATGAAAGGCTGTACACTGTATCTCATTGATGGCTTTGGGTGACCGTTCCATGGAAACATTTCAATTGTCTGAGTAGTCTGAGTCAGATAACTACGAGGTTACAAATGCTCGTTATCTTTGCTTTGTCAAAACAACTTACCTTTAAGGGCCATAATTTGTTTTATCTGTGACTATCGTTACATTAACATAATCAGTTAAATTATTTTTAATACTTTTTTCCCTAAATAAATTTATCTTTAAAAAAAATGTCGTAATGATCATCACAATTTATAAATTAATTGAATCTTCTTATACGTATTTTTACAAAAACCAAAATCCAGACAATACCAATATTCCCATTAAACCAGACGTTGTTGTCTTTCCACCCACAGGTGTGTCTTTCGAGCAGTTTTTGTTATCACTCGTCCAGGCCTCGGACTCCGAAGACTCATCCATGCGACGACTCCGAGTGTCACTGCTGAGAATCATCGGCCGGTACCAGGACTGTGTGATGGCCTGTGAGCACCAGTTCAGCAAGCGGGGAGGGCTGTTCACAGAGAAACGACGGACACTTGAAGCACTGTGTGTGTAGACAAAACATTGGTCCTTTTTCTTAGCCTAGCGTCTCATGACTTTATTTAGCGCTTCTAATTTCCTTTCGTCTGCTCTTAAATAATATTTAAAAAATTGACGCAACGGTTTCATTTACGTTAAATGTTTCTAAAATTACTTACCAAGCATGATGAAATAGTTTGGTCCGAATTCCCATAGTTGAATGAAATTCAATATTTCCTTTCTTTATTTTTTAAAGGTTGGTTTATTGTTGAAATTTTATAGAATTTTTTAATTAGGAAAAAGTATGTGGGTTGATGCAAATACAAATTTAAATCTGTACAAATGTTTTGCGTTGCCATGGGGAGGGGGGGGTGAAAGTTGAAGAAAAAAGTAATCCATGGTAACAAAGGGGAGTTAATGCACTTCCCTCTTTTCACTAATTGCGTGAGTCATTGTTGTATTGTACGACAATGTTTGCAGCTTTTCAAACTTGCAATGTGTCACATTTGGGAAATTTTTAAAAATCTATTTAATTTACTTTTTTACCATCGTTAACAAGCCTTAATTAATTAAAAGCAATAAAGCATTTCTTTTCAAATTATATATACATTTTTTTTTAAAGTTTTCAAAGTGCAAAAAAAACAAATATGTGTGTGCGAAAGAAAATGTAGCTGTAGCTAAATTAAATTATAGGCTCAATTTTGCTATCTTTGTGCATCTTTAACCATAATGAGGAATAAATAATGGACAACAATTTTCATTCATCTCTGTCCAGTGCATTGCCCCAGGTGTATCCCATACTGTGTGTGTCTGCTATGGCGGATTAGGGGGGGCTGAAAGGGCTAAAGCCCGGGGCCCCCGATGATTAGGGAGCCCCCCAATTTAGTATATTTTATAAGAAAGATAGACAAATGTTTGCATGAATTCCTGAAAATATCATAAATTAAATAAATTAATTTAAAAAACTGATTTTATAGGCTCACTAAGAGAAAATATTAAAGATCATAGTTTATATTTTTAAACTTCTCTTTTTTCATCAGGATCGTGTGGTCTTGAGGTAGAAAGTCGCCCTGCTGTGCAAACTGTTACGCGATAGATTCCCGGCGTGGGCATAATTATTTTTTTTTAATTCTATTTTTACACTCAAGATTAGGATACCGGCAAACAGTTATTTCTTCGCATTCCATTTTTTCATGAATAATCTTTTTGGCTGGGAAGGCCGATCCCGCAGTACAGACAAATTATGTTAAAGGAACCGATGAACTATTTAGTTACAAGTTACAGTCTTATATTAGTTGCTAGCAATCATTTTATTTAAAGGAACGCTGGCTGGATAGGGCCCCAGTTTGAATTGCAGCCAGGGGCCCGGTGCAGTCTTAATCCGCCCCTGGTGTCTGCCTCTAGCTCCTGTGACCGTAAATTTGTGAACCTTCTGGTCTTCCCCCATGGATTCTATGTGAATGATATGGTGCTATCTGGGAGTTTTTGTAAAGTGTGCCTTATCCCCAGATTTTCATTACAATTTTCTTAAACCTCAGGCATTTTTTTTCTAGTCAGTGTATGCTGGTGATGACTTCTGATCATGTTTTCAGAATCATTTAAAGCAAGTTTTAGATGGGGTCTGCACGTTTTTTTTTCGTATTGATTGCTGTTTTTTTTCTGCACGCTTCGGCTTCTTACAGTGGGACTATTTAAATCATTAGTGTGGAAGATTCTGAATTCATGTTGATAGGCCATCTCCTTTATTTTCTAAAATAGTAAAAATACTGACCTAGAATTTCCAAGTTTAGTTATGACGGCAGCTTTACTCCGACAATTTATATCTAAGGTGCATCAAATTAAACGAAAAGATTGTTAAAAAATTTGGTGTGCCGCCCACTTTGTAGTCCATTCATGAAACAAACTTCCTCATAAATGCCACGGCTTCGTATATGAAAGAAAAATGCCTCCTACTCCTAAGATGGATTGCCACCCCCTTAATATGTCATTCGATATTCTTTCTTTGAATCATACAAACATTTTTCCAAAGTATAAATCTTTTATAATAGTCGCAGTGCACTAGCCACTCTTGATTTTCTTTATCCCCTCTTCTAATGCATTGTCATTTCTTGATTGAATCACGAAATAAATCACTGTTCCTTTTTATTAAACAGCTCTCTCATAAATTGTTCTGCATCATATCAAAAATGTTATTTCTGTTATTGCCATATTACAAACACAAATTAGTTTCTAATTTATAAAGAAACTAGCAGACCCGTCGTGCATTGCAACAATCTCAGTGAAAAGGAATACATATAGATAAAAAAGAAATTACATTAATGGTCGACTGGCCCATCAGTTTAACATATGAATTTCGAAAAACTGTTCATTTCAATTAGTTTCATAATAAATATATGAATATAGTTATCTATATTTCTCAATGTCGTGTAAAATTGAATGGGGAATACAATATTAAAAGTTTAGTAAAAAAAACACATTTAGGGTCCCTCCCCAGCCCCGAGGCAATGAACATTAGGAGTTCAGTGCCCTATAGTAATTAAATATAGGCTCTTAAGCTTTTACATACCGAGTTTGGTCAAAATCCAGTTATTTTCTCATTATCTAACACTTAAACTAATTTTTATATAGCTAATATAATGAAAAAATACATTAAGGGGCCCCGGGTCCATTCGGTTCAAGACGTACATTTTAAAAACCTGTTCATTTAAATTCAGTTTCATCATGGATATATTTCTCAAGGTCGTTAAAAACTGAGTGGGAAATAATGTCTTAGAGTCTTAGAGTATGCAAAAGAAATATATTTGGGGCCCCCGGCCCATTTGATGTAAGATGTAAATTTCAAAATGCTGTTAATTGTAATTCAGTTTCATCATGTATATATTTCTCAAGATAGTTAAAAATAGAATGGCAAATAATATCTCAAACATATAAGAAAAAAAGACATTTGGGGCCACTGGCCCTGAACAATTGGACATTAGAAGTGCAGTGCCCTTAGTTATTTTAATATGGGCTACCAAGTTTTTATATAGAACGTTTGGTTAAGATCCATTCATTTACTCAGAATCTAACACATAAACTAATTTTTATATAGCTCATATAAGCAAAAAACGACATTAAGGGCCCCAGGGACCATTTAGTGCAAGATGGAAAGTTCAAAACACCTGTTCATTTCAATCAATTTCATAGTGGATATATTTATCTATATTTCTCAAGATCTTTAATAATTGATTTGGGAATAAAATCTTAAACGTTTATGAAAAAAGACATTTTGGGCCTCCAGCTCCGAAGAAATGGACATTAGGAAATTAGTGCCCTAAAGTATTTCAATATTGGCTACCAAGTTGTTATATTCAAAGTTTGATTAAGATTCATCAATTTACCTAATAGCTAACGCTTAAACTAATTTTTATATAGCTTATATAAGGAAAAAACATATTATGGGCCCCCGGCGCTCCATGAGTGTTAAATTTTGCAAAATAAACAACCCCGTAAAAACAAAGTTTTTGACTATAAATCCCTTATATGTGAGACAGAACTTAAAGTATTGATTATGTTCCAAAGCTACAAACATTTACAGCCTGAGACTGAGTGAACTCCACTAGGTGTTAAACACGAGAAGTGGTCATAGATGGCTGGCGTGAAATCAAGTGACCCGTAAAATGTAAACAATAGCGACCGCTACATATAGTTTATATAGATAAACTAAAAATGCATTAATTTAATTACGGTACGTTCGATCGATCTGAAATTTTGATACAATGCATTGTTAGATGACACAAATCTATGTGCTAAATTTCAGCTCGATGTCATCACGGGAAATGGGTCATTTTTTACTTTTGTTTTTCCGCCTTCCCGACGACGAACGACAGAGATGGCGGTGAAGTTAATATAAGTGATTTAATAGATAAACTAAAAATGCATTAATTTAATTACGGTACGTTCGATCGATCTGAAATTTTGATACGATGCATTGTTATGTCAGACGGGCCCGTGTGCCAAATTTCAGCTCGATGGCTTGACTGGAAGTGGGTCATTTTCGACTTTTGTTTTTCTGAGGAACGAACGAACGATGAGACGGCGGTGAAGTTAATATAAGGGATTTAAAAAGTTGCCAGTGACCATCCCATGAGCGTACTCAAAAGTCTTCATGGCGATCGGATGAATGGTTTAGTCAGCTATAAAGGACATACATATGGCCAAAGCCCGAAAACGGCCACTTCGCGAAGTGGCCGACCAATTCGCGAAGTGACCAATGATGATGTAAATTAGCCGGCCAGTTCACGAAATGGCTAAGGGTAGGGTCGATTGGCCAAAGCTCGAAGAAAGCAGTCATGAGCAGATTGAAGGTTGACTAGTAATACTTACCATTTATTGTTAATTTTTTTTCGTTTTTTTTTAGTCCCATCACCTTTTTTCGAGATCGTAGGGGGTTCTAATTTTTCCATTAGAACATTCTCGGGCTTAGTAGACCTTGGCGGCGCCCATCCCTCTCCAGGTCAGCGGGGGACTTTCTTAGCGTTAGTCACTCATCAACAATTTTATAGTGGCTCTAACGTGGACTCGATCCCACGCCCCCAGCTTGTGAGGCGAGCGCACTATTGACTTCGCTATCCAGCCGTTAGTTACAAATAATAAAAACCAGTTAGAAAAGTGAAACTTTATAAGTATAGTAAACTATTTATTTCTGTTATCACTTATTACAACAGGATGAACTTTGATGACATTTTGAATTACATAATCGTTTGTTCTTCATACATCCATGATCACATCCTCCTGTTTTTCAGCAAATTATATTGCACATAATCAATAACTTTAGTTATGTCTCATATATAAGGGATTTATAGTCAAAAATTTTGTTTTTACGGGTTCTTTAATTATTGTCCGATTACATCGTGACTTTGATTTGGGTGGAGTGATCAAGAGAAGTCTACGGAGACCAGGGACTGATCGTTGGCTGGCACATGTTACATAATGACATGTTACGAGGGCTAGACTAAGTGACGACCACATGACACCGTGTGTTGGCAAGAATTATGGGCAAGGTAAATAAAGGGAGTGGGGCAGAGAGAATGTACGTACCTTTATCCGACAACATGGCCTTTTTATTGTCCGATTACATCGGATCGAGATGGGGTGGAGTTGGAAAGGATTGGAAGGACTTTCTACCTCAGAAAATGGCGCAAATACCACAATCATGAATTCGCATTGAATATTAACAGGTTGTCAGTGTATAAACGTGTTTCAATCGTCCCATCATAAATTCAACGTTAAATATTTTTTTAAAAAATCATTTATAAAATGAATAAATAAATAAAACAATTTTAAGGTGAAGAAACAAAGGGGTAGAAACGAACTGTGGTCGAATCGGCATGGACATGTTCATTTGATGATTGATCACTTTCCAGCCCAAATTACAATTGTCAGTTGCTAGTACTTCGGGCTTTGGCCGGACTTTGGGCCTTGGCCGTAACATATATATAGAAATAATTAATCTATGTCAAGCAATTAAGAATTGTCTTGTAAAAATGTGTGCATCTTTTTGTGAATATTTTTGAAATGTGGTCGTTTCAAATACAACTAGAATGAAGTACGTTATTAATCTTCACTTATTTAATGTTAAATTGTGTCCAAAAAATTTTAAATATACAAAACATTGCTTTGTTTTTTTTTCATTTTTTTTTCAATGGCCCTTGTTTTCTTCATCTTTACCTAGATTTTTAAAAACCATTATAAACGGGGAAATATTTTCTGCTTCGTCCGATTGATCAATGTAATAATTATAATACTATTATTTATTTATAAGTACCAGTTATAAGCTTTCATTAAATTATATTCAATAAGATAAAATAAGATACCATAGCAAAAAAAATGACATAGTAATTGTACTTAAACCAAATAAATGGAGATGATGTATTGTTTTGTTGCATTTCTATAATATTCTGTGTAGATGGGGCGTCTGGATAGATAAGACAGGGTGGGTTGGCAAATTATAAATAAGTTAAATGTAAAAAAAAATCTTTTTTTTAAAAAGGACACGCTTTTATTTACATATAGAAATTGCACTAAATATGTATAATACAAAAAAAAACATTTTCCCCTAACTGAAAATTGAACCTCGTACCCCCATGTCGGCAATCGATCACGCTTATATTTCGGCCAGCAAGACTTGATGTTGATAGTACTTTTTAAAGTTATAATAATTGTATCCCTCTAGGGCGAATTGAGGCATGGTTCATTAAGTGATAATATTTTATATAGACAAAAACTAAAAACTAAAAGTGCAATAATTTCAATTCGATCGATCTGAAATTTTGATACAATGCATTGTCATCCAAGATCTATCTGTGGTAAAATTTTTAGAGCTCTAGGACCATCAGAAGTGGTATAATTTTACGTTTCAAGTTTTGAAGGAAGGATTGAAGGAAGGGTGGATGGATACAACATACAACAATTGTGACTTAAATAAAAGCGTGTAAAAATAGCATTACATTCATCGTGTTTGTGATCACATTCATAAATAGTCATACAAAGTTTTTCAAACAATTTCATAGGCTCAAAGTATATCTGACTTGATAAAATCACTCGTCATGTGTTATGGAACTTCATTACATAAGTGACAATATAGACATTAAGAGCTATTATTTACACATTTTTAAACACCGGACAGGAATGATGAATAATAATAGAGTTATGAAGTAAATAATATGTACATCTTTTAACCTTATTTCTTGTTTTAAAAATATGCACAGCATATGATGAAAAGTGTGGGACTTAGCCGCTATTGATATATTATGTGTCTGTATGTGCGCGTGCGTGTCTGTGTGTGTGTGTGTGTGCGCATGTTTTTCTGTGTGTCAGTGTGTGTGTGAAGAGATATTAGGTAGTTACGTAATCTTAACTTATCTGTTACAGACGCTCCTTCTATACAGAAGATTATTGCGTCCTACGCTTATCTATGGTTTGTGTTTAGTCCTGCATTTTTATTAGAGATTTAAATGTTGATAAAGTGTTTGTTTTCCTGGTTTCTACAGGCAACCCATTCCAAGACCAATAGTTGACTGTCCGTTGAAGAATTCAGATCCCTTCATTATTTTTAACTGACAAAAAAAATTTTTCAAGAAATGCTGCTGTATAGGGATATATTCTGATGGGTAGATTTAAAGAAATAAGTATATCTTAGGGACGTCTGGGTGGTTGTAAAGCCATTTCAAAATTATAAAACATTTTCATAATACATTAAGTACAACAAAAATTATATTCTGTATTGTCTTCATAATCCCCCTCCTCCTAACTTAACCATAGACTTAAAATCAAACATATCACCTGGCCTTACATTATTGTATTTAATCAATTATTTTTTTTTCGTTTCTCTTCCTAAAACACCCCAACAGGTCCAAGACTTCTCCTCTACCAAACGATGCATCCCACCTTCGTCACTTCCTTTTCTCTCACCCAGTATTGTTCTCTCGGAGTGGGAGACAAATTACCCACGTGACTTGAGATTAGCTACAGACCTTTTGTTCCGTCCTCCTGCCAGGATATGGCGGCCATCTTGAATAGTGATCATGGTCGCAGTTTGCGCGGGGCTGTAACAAATTGGATGGAAGCAAAGACAGGGTTTAATAAAGTTTCTTGTCTTTTTTTCTAGCTTTTCTTCTTTTCTTTTTATCATCTCTGCAAGGAGGCGTGCCTGAGGGATGATTGGGAGTGAGCGAGTGAGTAAAAGGATGTGAATGTAGAAGCGGAGGTATAGACATACGTTGTGGAGATGACAAAGGATGAGATTGGATGGTCATACTTGGTGTGTTTGTTAGTGTTACCATTTAATGACTCCCGTCGGTGACCTGGACGCTATGGCTACGTGTCGAGATCTTATTGAAAAATCCAAGACAGGTTTTTAAGTTTGTATTATTATTGTTGTGCCTTACATGTCTGTAGTATGCTCACAATGATCTTGAACCGCACACATTTGACAATTAGTTAAGGCTTCAGGGGCAGCCATGCTCCATGATTGATGGAACACAACACTCTTTACCTTAGGTTGACATTGCATGGCATTGTATTCGACTGTTCATAATAACTGTAGCTTTAAATCAAATATACTTCAAACAAATTGTAACAATTGCAGCTACGTTTTGACCGTATTCACTAATTTGATAAATCAATAGCAATTAATTGCAATATAGCTTAAAGCTCAGTCATGTTTTTTTAGCTTTCAGCTAAAAAATTCATTAAACCATTGATATTGTTTTCAAAAATGACTTTATTAGGCATTTAACATTTTTTTGAGGTTTAATTCCCAAATAATTCATCAACACAAGCTGTATTATTATAAAGTTTCATTTTGTTAAACTCAACTGCATAACCTAATATAAACCCAATTTAATTTTAAGTAGCATTTTTATTTTCCTTACCAATATTAGTAATTGTGTCACCAAAAAAAATAAAAATAATTCAAACCACGGAAAGGAAGTGTTTTCCCCCTGTCACATCAACTGCTTCCTCGCGCCTTAGGGACACGACGCTCAAAGATGGATGATGTATAGTACATAGAGGGAGTGACGTCCTCGAGTATAGCAGGTCACGTGACCTGCAAAAGTTTTATGGGAAGCTACGAGGCATACACAGTTGTAGTAAAGGCATAGAAAGTCACGTGATATACAAAGTGTTACAGAAAGTCAGCTGACATACATAGTGTTATATAAGCCAAAATGCTCCCATAGTGTCCAGACATCCAGACATGGAAATAAACTGACCCACTTAACTCACATAGTGTCCAGACATCCAGACATGAAAATAATCTGACCCACTTAACTCAATGCCTCTCCTGCCTACTCTCGTGGAAAGTTTTTGGTGGTGATTGGCTGATGGGGTGACGATACCAGTGTTATTGCCATGCCTTGCGGGGGGAGGGTGGAGTGGTGCAGTGATGCATAGGTTGCCCTCTTTCACTTATAACGGGGATAAATCCTTTCTGAATTAGAATTATTATAAGTTTATGAAATTTATTGCGATTACATCAGCAACTCATGGTTATCAAAGAATGCACTGGTCATTTTTCAGTGTTAAAAAAGAGCCTGCTGAAAAGTAAAAATAGTGACTATATTTGTTAAAACACATTGTCTGATAAATAGTCCACATCTTCAAATGAAGTTTAATAAAAAAAATTTCGAAAATATTAAATAGTCTGTAGAATAATGCAGGGGTCGGGAAACCATGGCTTGCGAGCCAGATATGGCTCTTTTGATGGCTGCATCTGGCTCGCAGACAAATGTTCGTTTATTAAAAAAAATGTTTCTTTAGATTCCTTTGATCTATATATTAATTGCATATACAAACATTTTTTTTAAAAAAATAAACACAAATCTAAATCAGCTGAATATGCAAGGAGTTTGAAATACAATCTTATCCCTTCAATAAGCAGAGTTTGCATTTGAAAACAAGCTAGAACTCTTCATCGCCGACATTGAAACAGGTCGTTTACTACACTTTGAAAAACTGGGAGAGTTCAAACATACGTGCACATAAAGTGACCCTGCTCAACATCTTAATATTCAGCAGCTAGTAGGCTTCACGACTTATCTCCTGCTTTCATTTAAAACGCGCTTTGGAGAATTTCACGAGCACATGCGTCTATTGCGAAAGGCAGTATAATTGGCAACAGCATATCAATGTTATTAAAAAGAATTCAGAGACATTATTATTGTACGTTCAGTGTTATAATTAAACAAGACCCACGCATTTGAATTTTTAGTTTTAAACATAATGTATGGTTCTCAAAGAATTACTTTTCAAAATATGTGGTGTTTATGGCTCTCTCTGACAAAATATATGGTGTTTATGGCTCTCTCTAGGAAAATGTGAAATGTTCATGGCTCTCTCTGACAAAATATGTGGTGTTTATGGCTCTCTCTGACAAAATATGTGGTGTTTATGGCTCTCTCTGACAAAATATGTGGTGTTTATGGCTCTCTCTGACAAAATATGTGGTGTTTATGGCTCTCTCTGACAGTTTCTCGACCCCTGGAATAAGGGTTCATAAATTAAATTTAATGCCGTACTTTAAAACTATAAAATGACTTAGCTCCCTTTTGGATTGTTCCAAACCCCCTCACTTCTCTCCCTTCCGCTGAGTTCTAATGTTAGCAGCGTATCATTTATTTATAAGAAGTCTGCCAGGGAAGACGAGACCGTCTCACAAAAGCACTTCAGAGGGTTGCATTTGAGGCTTGCCTCCATCAGAAAACGATTTCTGAACGCCCTTCAAAGTGCACCTGCGCGGCGCCAATAGCATTCCCAGGTTCCCAGAACATAAACGACAAGTGTCCCCACCCGTCCCACCCAAGAATTTATTTTTGTTAACAACTTTTTGCGTTTGGACATTTCGTCGAGTCTGACAAACATGTCGAGGCGTATAACTACTGTTAGTAAAATCTTGAAAATATTCGTCATTATGAGGTATATGTGACTTGATCGTTATTTTCATAGACAATAATTCGATAAGCACAACTAGAAAATGTGGATTTTAAATTCCATCTTACATATTTGATTGTAAATAGCAAGTCTATCGCTGTGAGAAATAATGACATAATGAGAAGATAATTGCTGGTGAATAAGTCTTTCTATTATTAAGAAGTATTTAATATGCTAGAATACAATGTTGCTTTCTCAGTGGCGGATTTAGCTATGGGGCCCCCACGCCCCTGTTTGGTCTAAAATGGCGCCCCCACTAAAGACGCCCGCAATGAACAATAAAAAGGTGTCACTCGAGCAGAAAAAAATATTGCTAAACTCGAAACTTATAATCAACACCGAACTGCGATATGACAATATCGTATTTCAAACGATAAAACTGTAATATCTGGTTTGATCAGTCAGGAGCGTCGCCAAGTGGAAAAGAATAGAGAAATATTGAAACGGATGCTAGACGTGAAGTTGTTCTAAGCAAAACAGGGTTTGCCATTCAGAGGACACGGAGAACATTAGTGCTTTAGTGATAGTAGTTGTAGAAAAACAGTAAATTTTCTTTATTGGTAAATATGATTCCACTTTGGACAGTAATCTAAAGTTTGAAAAGAAAAAAAACCGTAAAAAACCAAGTTTTTTACTATAAATCCTTTATGTACGAGACGTAACTAAAAGAATGTTCATTATAATACGCAGCGCAAGACCATCCAAAAATACAAAATTGTAGTTATGTCTCGTAAAACGTGTTTAATATAATGCGCACCGATCAGGAATATGTTTATAAAAAGTGATGTCAATAAAATACGCACCTTATTGCGCGACGAAAGGTCGTTCAATATAATACGCACCGCGACACTCTATCTCAAAAAATTAACATGATACATAGAGATAAATAAAATAATCTAAATAATCAATAATTTAATTACAGTACAGGCGATTGATCTGAAATTTTGATACATCGTTTTTATCATCGGCACGAGTCTGCCTGCAAAATTTCAGATCGCTAGCTTACGAGGAAGTGGGTTGAAAAATCGAACCAAAGTTTTGGCGACAATCAAGCAAGCAAGGGTTCAAACAGACACCACGAGTTAATATAAAGGATTTTAATTTTTTAAAACCCGTAAAAAACCAAGTTTTTGACTATAAATCCTTTACGTAAGAGACGTAACTAAAAGAATGTTCATTATAATACGCAGCGCAAGACCATCCAACAATACAAAATTGTAGTTGTGTCGTAAAACATGTTTAATACAATGCGCACCGATCAGGAATATGTTTATAAAAAGTGTTGTCAATAAAATACGCACCTTATTGCGCGACAGAAAGGTTGTTCAATATAATACGCAACGCGACACTCTATCTAAAAAAATAACATGTTACATAGGAATAAATAAAATAATCTAAAAATTCAATAATTTAATTACGGTACATGCGATCGATCTGAAATTTTGATACATAGTTTTTATCATCGGTACGAAACTGCCTGCAAAAATTCAGCTCGCTAGCTTACGAGGAAGTGGGTTGAAAAATCGAACCAAAGTTTTGGCGACAATCAAGCAAGCAAGGGTTCAAACAGACACCACGAGTTAATATAAAGGATTTTAATTTTTTAAAACCCGTAAAAAACCAAGTTTTTGACTATAAATCCTTTACGTAAGAGACGTAACTAAAAGAATGTTCATTATAATACGCAGCGCAAGACCATCCAACAATACAAAATTGTAGTTGTGTCGTAAAACATGTTTAATACAATGCGCACCGATCAGGAATATGTTTATAAAAAGTGTTGTCAATAAAATACGCACCTTATTGCGCGACAGAAAGGTTGTTCAATATAATACGCAACGCGACACTCTATCTAAAAAAATAACATGTTACATAGGAATAAATAAAATAATCTAAAAATTCAATAATTTAATTACGGTACATGCGATCGATCTGAAATTTTGATACATAGTTTTTATCATCGCCACAAAACTACCTGCTAAATTTCAGCTCGCTAGCTTACGAGGAAGTAGGTTAAAAATCGATCCAAAGATTTGGCGACCGACAAGCAATCAAGGGTTCAACCAGACACCACGAGTTAATATAAAGGATTTTTTTTTAAAAACGTAAAAAACCAAGTTATTCACTATAAATCCTTTGTGTACGAGACGTAACTAAAAGAATGTTCATAATAATAAGCAGCGCAAGACCATCCAAAAATACACGATTGTAGTTGTGTCGTAAAACATGTTTAATATAATGCGCACCGATCAGGAATATGTTTATAAAAAGTGTTGTCCATAAAATACGCACCTTATTGCGCGACAGAAAGGATGTTCAATATAATACGCACCGCGACACTCTATCTCAAAAAATAACATGATACATAAAGATAAATAAAATAATCTAAAAATTCAATAATTTAATTACGGTACATGCGATCGATCTGAAATTTTGATACATAGTTTTTATCATCGGTACGAAACTGCCTGCAAAAATTCAGCTCGCTAGCTTACGAGGAAGTGTGTTAAAAATCGATCCAAAGTTTTGGCGACAGACAAGCAATCAAGCAACCAGACACCACGAGTTAATATAAAGGATTTAATAAAAACAACCCGTAAAAAACCAAGTTTTTGACTATAAATCCTTTACGTATGAGACGTAACTAAAAGAATGTTCATTATAACACGCAGCGCAAGACCATCCAAAAATACAAAATTGCAGTTGTGTCGTAAAACGTGTTTAATATAATGCGCACCGATCAGGAATAGGTTTATAAAAAGTGTTTTCAGTAAAATACGCACATTATTGCGCGACAGAAAGGTTGTTCAATATAATACGCACCGCGACGCTCTATCTCAAAAAATAGCATGATACATAGGAATAAATAAAATAATCTAAAAAATCAATAATTTAATTACGGTACATGCGATCGATCTGAAATTTTGAACCATTGTTTTTATCATCGGTACGAAACTGCCTGCAAAATTTCAGCTCGCTATCTTGCGAGCAAGTGGGTTAAAAATCGATCAAAAGTTTTGGCGACAAGCAAGCAAGCAAGGTCGGTCGGCCGCAGACACCACGAGTTAATATAAAGGATTTAAAAATGAACTTTGTTTAAGCCATGAATTGCAAAATGATTTAATTCAACCACTCGCATCTTAATTATCGGCGACAATTGATAATAACGTTAAGTCTGCACAATTCTTTTCTTTAATTATTGATTCAACCATTGATATATCTACAATTGATCTGAGGTCAGCTTCTTTACGTTCAGTTTTAAAATCAGGACATGCTGTGTAAAAATTTATAGGCTTTTATGCTTTGGAAAACAGCAATGCTGCCACATTTGCTGAGAAGATTTTAACGGAACTACATAAGCGAAATTTTGATATCACGCTCTGTCGAGGACATGCATACGATGGCGCATCTGTGATGTCTGGAAGAGTGGCCTTCAAACTCAAATAAAGAAACGTTCACCCAATGCCATCATGTGCCCATGTTTTGAATTTGGTTACCATCGAAGCAATATCTGTAAACAGTGATGTACAGTTGTTTTTTGGCACAGCTGAAAAGTTGTATGAATTCCTTACGTCTAGTTTACCACATCTACATACTCTTAAAGAACACCAGAAATCTCAATATGAATCAACAGTAGAATTCTGAAACGACTTTCTGATACAAGATGGGCAAGCCGTAGGCATGCAGTCGATGCAGTTGTTGGATTATTCTCTGCTGTTCTAGCCACACTTGAAGATATAAATTCAGGGGAAGCAACAGAATATAAAGGAAATGTCAGAGTGGAAGCTATGGGACTATCTGTTTTAATAATAACATATTATTTTGTTTTTCTAATGATATTTGTACAAAAGTTGTTGGATAGTAACTTCGTGTAATCAAACTACTTGCAACGCAAGGACATTGACATTGCATTTGCAAAACAATTGATCGATGTTGCAAGAAATAAGTTTGTTGAGATAAGAAGCGATGAAGCTTTTGAAATTCTGAATGTAGATGAGAAATAATTTATTATCGAAAATTGTTCCAAACCAGATGTTCAAACAGAATCTACAGAAAAGCGAATTGCAAAAAAGAAAAGTATGGCAGGTGAACTTAGCAGAGATGAAAGGGCTGATGATCCAACTACGCGCTTTAAATCTGAAACATACTTCGCTATCTCGGATACACTTGTAAAACAAACAGATTATCGATTAAATGACTTTCGGAGCACAGTTACTTATTTCTATTGTATTGATCCATAAAAAATGTCGGAAGAAAATTAAGATTTTTTTCTGAAGTGTTTGAATCATTTAAAAAGTTTGCTGTGTTTGATTTGAATGGAGGCAACAGTACTGTAATATACATTTTAAAATGCAAAAACAAATTAACTAGGACATGAGATTTGATGCAGTGTGGATTGAACCTTCTTGGTAATGACTCATTCTGAATAGAGCAAAATTGTGAAACAAGGGAACATAAAACTACACAAAATGCTTTGTATGTATACAGTAAGGCGTAAGGTTCATTGAGATTAAAAACAGGAAGTCACAATTCTGTAGGTTTGTAAGTAATATGTATTGCTATGACATTTACAGTAGAACACATTGAACAGGTAACAATTTAACAGTATCTTGATTGAGCGCACCCATTTGTATGGTAGAGTTAATACAGACATAACCTTAAAACCAATTAATTACAGCCAGTGATTATATTCCTGGCAATCAACTTAGAACTAGAATTAATTTCTTTGGGGCAGCCCATTAGGCCTAAACAATACTAATAAAATAATGTTTTCATTTTATTTACTGGAGCAGCTGCAGAGCCACAGAGAAGGGCATAAGGTAAGAGCTCTTCTTGTAACATTGTAAACCACATCTACACTAGTTTTTATTTGGAGCTCTCTTCTCAAATAGCATCTGCAGCCTATTCTAAACAGTTTTTCCTCAACAAAATTACAAAAATTGTCAAATGAAAATGTTTATTTCTAACAAAACTTTTTTGAATCTGTAAAGCAAATAAAAAAAAGGATTTATATCGCATTTCCCAAACAACCAAGAAGGTGGTGGTTAATAGTTACTTGTCTCATTAAAAACTTTTGCCTGCACCATTTAGATGTAATCAAAACGATGGGTTTTCAAATACAAAACAGGTTTTTAAAAACATTTGGTAATTTATTTTTATGTCTGTTAATTTCTAGAATTTTGTCCAATGTACCAACTAACAATAATTTATCATACTGAAAATGATAGTAATCATAACCACTCTGGAAATTATTATTATATGTTATTAGAAACTTAACGTGACTTTTGGACATGCAACAAACTTTTAATACTGCAGGAACATGTTGCAGATACAGAGAGGTATTAAACAGAAATCATAACAATTCATTCATGTTTTTTTTTACCTAACAACTTGTGAACTTAATGACCTACTCATTTTATATTTTTAAAAACGTTAACATTTAACAAACGGTGATATGTTACAACAAAAATATACACAAAATGCTACATATTTTTATTTGATATTTTCATCTCCGGTAAATTAACACTGAAACCAAAAGGTTAATAAATTCAGATGGAATGAAAATCTAGTAACAAAATGGCCAAGTCTTTGCCCACAGCACAGAAGGAGATTGGGAGGTTACTCCAGAAGACTCCAATAGAGCCCCCATAAAAAGTAGACTTTGCCTAATACAGATGTCACAACTCCTTTACATAAAAAATGTTCTGTAACAACCATCTAGACAATTTATATCTTTAATTAAGAAGATAACAAGACAAGGCAAAATAATTTCAGCTAAACAGGTTCATTATATTATAATATTGTAAACATTACAATCTAGAGTACAATCTACAAACAAACAGATGAAACACAAATGTCTTACCTCTGAAATCTGAATGCTTCTGCCATAAACCAAGGGAAAGATTTATAGTTTCAATAAATTAACATTTCAAAACATTCATATCAAATGCTGATATGACTTTCTCTTTAATATCCTCATATAATTTTATTGAAATCAGATTGAAGAACTTGGGTGCTGAGAGTACAAGTCATATACTAAAACCGTTAAAGCACAAAGTCAGTAGAATGATAAAGTGGCATTTACAATAATATGTATTGAGTTAATCAGCCACAGAATATTCTGATACAAATTCAATCAAGCAAAGATTATTTGATAAGCATGAAAACAATTTATTAAAAACTTTAAAAGACATATAAGCAGTTGAATATAGGTGAGGTCTTTATGCACTCATTAAAGTAACACAATGTAAATCATCATGTCAAATGATTCATCATAAGATGGTTTAAGGTTGACAGATTTTTTATCTAAGAGAAAATGGAATTAACATTGTAGACCATTAATTTAAAATGACTAGGCTTTAATATAAACCTGGAGCAAAGATGTTGAATAAAGTGAAGTACAATATACAGATTAAAATTAATCAGACCAGAATTTCTTTATCTCCTTTCCGGGGTTACAATATTATTAAGAAATTTATTTAAACAATCAGAGACTTTAAAAAAACAGTGTGTGCAATTACAATGACATCATTAATATTTTGAAAAAATTACAAAGAAAATACTTTGGGATCATTTACCCAAAAATAAAAATGTATAATAATATTTAATAATTTATAACACAGGCATTACTTGGTTGATGTGAAGTGCATGAAGAAGAACAGTTTGTTCTTGTTAAATCTGAGTTCAGTTGTTTAGTAGAGACTACATCTGTCTGAAACAAATTGTTTTGTTGCTTCTATCTGAGTTCATTGTAAAAATTTGTGGGGTTTAATAACCATCAGGAAAGTTTACTAAAAACCAATTCTGTCAAATATGCCACCTAATCTTTTTTTTTAAAAGACATAATTTCTTACGGAAATGTTAAAGACAGTGGAATACTTTTTGTTGTCTGTGATATCGTTAGTTAAGCAGGAATGTTAGCTTGCTTCAAAACAATCCAATCTAGACATCTCGTATCTATCAATGATCAGGGTTCCTGCACAAAAATTCAAGGATTTTTCACTTTGAGAAAATATAAGAACTGGGAAATTATTTAAATAAATTTAAGATCATAAATCTGCTGCTCATAAATTGATATGCTGCATAGATAGAAATGGAACAAAAAACTACTGTGAAAATTATTATTTTTCCATCTCACCCTCAGTAAAAATTAAATTTCTGAATATTTAAAAAAGAACTTTTTAATGTAAGAAACTTTCGAGGATTTTGTTTTTAACTTAAAAGTTAGGCAATTTCCAGAACACATAATTTCATGACACTGTAGGAACCCTGAAAAATTAGTTGAATATTTTTTATGCCTAATGTACTTACTTTCTGCTAAGGTGGAATGTTAGCTTAAGTCCTAACATATCAAATAAGAGAAGGCACTTAAATAAAATCAGTTAAAACAAAATTTCTCACCCTGGCAATGATGGTATCATTTGTTGACATTTTCTTTTTTCAATATTTCAGCACTATATAAACCAATGCACCGGCTAGAAACCAAATCTCAGAAAACTCTTTTTAAAAAATCTGTTTTGTTTAACAATACCATCACATGACACAGAAAATATTTAACTGACAATGGCTACTCAAAATTTTCTGACTGTGATAACGAAACGCTATTATTTCTCTAACCATTAACATTGTTTACACATCTAACCAGTAACAGCATTTATCTTTAACAAATAACAGAAATGTCTTCTCTAACCTGTAACAGCATTTATCTTTAACAAATAACAGAAATGTCTTCTCTAACCTGTAACAGCATTTATCTTTAACAAATAACAGAAATGTCTTCTCTAACCTGTAACAGCATTTATCTTTAACAAATAACAGATATGTCTACTCTAGCCTGTAACAACATTACACCTCTAGCCTATAAGAGTACTTTCCTCAGACAAATATAGTACATTTTGTATGTCTCATTAACTCATTAGCTCCTGAAGGGCTACTTCCGAATCTATTTCATATTCCGGACAAAAGGGAAGCAACTTCGTTAAGCTTTTGATTCCATTAGAGAAATGCTTTTATTTTCTAAAGATATTCATTTATCTTAAAAAATAAAATGTTTAATGCATCAAGAAATGAATTAAGTTTAATAATAATATAACATGCACTGCGAAATAATGAGGATTGAAGTCTGATAACGCGATTTTCGGCACCTCGGGTGAATACATACGCCATATAGACGCGTCAAACTAATTCACACATGGATCGAAAGTGAAAGAAGATAAAAACATCCGGTGATGTTTATTGAAATCTCGTAGAATCACGCATTAGCCGGAAGTCTCGAGGAAAGCGAGATTTCGTGCTATTTTTAACTAAAAATACGATAGTGT
The DNA here is from genome assembly GCA_944989445.1 of Ampullaceana balthica. Lineage (NCBI taxonomy): Eukaryota > Metazoa > Mollusca > Gastropoda > Lymnaeidae > Ampullaceana > Ampullaceana balthica. The sequence continues at coordinate 226,491 of CALYLW010000653.1, read as the reverse complement.
GTCGCTAGGCGAACAGACGCATTTGGGCGCATCCGTACGGACCCCTATAAGGACGCATTTAGTCGCATCAGGAGCTAATGAGTTAATACAGAACAGTATAACAAATCACAAGCTAATGCTTTGATTGTCTTATTTTTTAAAAAGGCTGGGGGGGGGAGTGAGAGTAAGATTCACCATTGGTGTGATGAGATGTTATGTATACAGACTGAAATTGTGACTCATGGTGATCTAATAGCACTGTGTTGTCCTCATATTGACAGTCTGGGCTTGTTGAAAATTGTAATGAATGCCTTAGCCTCTTAACTGTGTTTATGTTTTAAATAATGGAATGAGTGTGCATGTAATATTGAGTATAAAATTCATTTATGACCGAGAATAAATTTTGTTAACTACACATATGACAGACTTAAAATTTTTATATTATTTTACTCATATCAACCTTATTATAATTTGTAAACTTAAATATTGCTTTAAAAAAAAATGTTACCAGTGTAAATGTAAGCTGTAATATTTGACTTGGGCAAAATGTGACTATTTTAAGTTTAGTGTTCCAATAAAATTGTCACCATGATCACAAGTATAGAGTAAAGATTAAGAAAATAATTACAAACGAATGAAAACTTAATTCCGTAAGAAAAATTAAAAAAGAAGAAATGTGATGAACAACATGTATCAAAGATGACCCTCTTCATGACAATACATTAATGTAAGTTTGGTAAATACCTCTTAGTCTTAGGAAAATATATATATACCTTTGACTAGAGAATAAAAATAAAACATATATCCATATTTATGAAAACAGAGTTAAGTTACAGTTTTCAAAAAAACAATTAACAGAAGAGTTTACATGTTTTGGTGTAAGGAACAATTTGTGGGTGTGGGTGTTTTTTAAATAAAATTATACAAAGAAATAACTTCTAAATGACTAATTTTTAAAAATAGATTTTTATGGATCCACAGAAACGTAGGTGTACAAATTTAATATGTTAGCTTTAGACATGGAAAAATTGAAGAGTATTTTTAAACCTGTTTGTGCAAAAAATCTTGATCTGGAAATAATGACATGAAAAAAAAAGGACTATTGTAATTTGATCTATCTACAAGTTGTATATCTTACAAAAATATGCTAAAGAATACACAGAATTTTTGTACACAAAAATGGACAGAATCTATTATTTCAAGATATTTTAGATATTTCAATTAGTGCCAATATATCATAATTTTTTTTTACATAGAATAAGACTGCGATAAAGCAATAATGCTTTCAAATTAAAACAAGATACCTTTAATTATTATTTTTCCATGATATAGTGTATATTATATAATTTAAATTTTATTTTACATTAATGTAAGTTATTTGTACTGAAGAAGGCATCTACTTGTATATTAGCCAATTAATCAGGCTTTAATTTATTGTTTTGATCACACAATTCCTTTGTGCATCTTGTACATAATTTTTTTAGCAAGCAGTTATCAGGTATTGATGAAAAGTAATTCTTAAAACAAAATTTAATTTCAGTAAAAAAATTATTGCAGAGTGGTAGGTATTCATGACAAAACCACTCCTACTCTAATGTCAGTAATAGTAGATGAAATGTATACCCATTGAGCAATGTTCCCTCTATGGTTCGTTGATCCGTGCGCAAAGTAAAATAACTCGTATGCAAAGTTGCCCAGCATCCATATTTTTAGCAATATTTTATAAAATTTGCTGCGCAGTAATTCTAAACTGCTACGCGGTGTTGGTCACATATCTGCGCGGCCACGCAGCTTAATGGGAACATTGCTATTGAAATTAGAGTTCACAATGAAAATGTAAAATTTATAACAGCGAATAAGCAAAATTTCCATGCGAATTTCATGCTTAACAGAAAAACAAAAGTACAAATATTAAAAGCTTTGTCAACTTATTATAGAATCTTTTGAGATATTTTAAGAACGGTCAATTAATTATCAGGGTATTTTTTAATCAATTTCAAACACTGACTGCTTAGATTTTCAAAAATTGCTTGTCATGATCACAATCATAGCCCTTATGTATCACAAGATGTCAACCAGATAGCATAAGAAAACAAAGCTTTACAAATATTCACTTAATGGGATGCTTTTTGCATTTATTTTATCTCTATTGTTAAGTTTACAGTTTACAGAAATTTAAAAATTTTGTAAAGAGAAACAAATTACCATTTATACTCGCATATAAGCCGACCCCCTAAAACTGCTTTAAAATGGCCAGTTTTTGCAAAAACTTGCATATAAGCGGACCATACAATTCTCAAATTTTACTCCACATTTTTGGTTCATAGAAATTTGTTACAGTAAAGATGTGAAATAGTTACTTTTATGTTACATACCAGTTTGTTTACCTTTTGGAATGACACAAAAACGTGTTCTGCTCTTGCCACATTGTTTCCTATAATAATTTCTGAACCTCCCCTCATAAGTTGTTTACAAATGATGATTAACGAAGTACATGTTTAGAACAAATTATACATTTTAGTGCCTGTCCTTGTGTCCATTTTGTTTTATACGCATATAAGCCGACCCCCTGATTTCAGTATTGCATTTTATAGTGCTGAATTCGGATTATATGCGAGTATATACGGTATATACCAAAAGTTGTGTACATAACATTATTCAAATTCCATAGCTGTTTCCATGATTCACATCATCACAAGGGACTGACATTGCATGTTTGAATGGCCCTTATGAAGCTGGACAGGGTAATTTGATTACTTGCTGCTGCCCATCAATCCCAGGATGATGATGAAAATGTACACAATGTCAATGTAGAGTTGGAGAGCTCCGTAGATATATTCCTCCGGGGACAGTTGGTACTTGCGTCCTCCCATCACTTGCTGGGTGTCGTAGATCAAGAACTGAGAGGAATTGAAAGAAAAATCAATATTTTATTTTAAAAAACTGAAAGTGGTTAAGATGATGAGTAATAAATGAACCAAACAACAAAATAAAATTACATTACACCAGTTTGTATGGCAGCTAATATAGTTTTTTACTATGGACATCTTGGAACAGAAAGCCAAGAAAATGTCCAAATAATAAAAATCTGAATTCATGGACACTTAGTGGCCGTCCATAAAGTATGTCACGCTATTTTTAACTCCCCTCTCCCCATGTCACAAATCTTGGACCCCTTCCTAAAGTTAAGTCACACTTTCGACCAAAAATTTCCTTTTCATTAACAAAATAATTCAAATTTAATATAAAACACTGTGACGTCACACATGGCCGGACCCCCCCTCCCCCTGTCACAAACTGTCACACTTTCTTACACCCCCTCCCCCCTTCTGGAGCATGACGTACTTTATGGACGGCCCCTAAGGGATGAATTTCTTCCCATTCCCCTCTTAACTTAAAAATAAGAAAATATTGCATTATGTTATAGGATTCACTCAAAGACTCATGAAGTAAAATCTACCACATGCCATAGTCAATGAAAAAGTCCTTTATAATTGGAAATTAATCCAATTTCATTATGAAAACAAGAAATATATTGTCACAAAGAAAACAAATCATCCAGTTGTAAAGTCATATAGATGATTAAAGATTAATTTTATCAATATAGCAAACGCAACTTTAAATAGGTGCCTCAAAATTTAACAAAAGTTATTCCTGATTTTATGAATGTTAAATGGGAAATGTGTTGAGAAATAGAGTGTTGGGGTTAAGTGTTGTTTTGTTTTTTTTGTTTTTTTTAAAACAAAATATCAACTAGAAAAATTAGTAATTAATTGAAAAGGTTTCAATTATAATTTTTAAAAAATAATTTACCAGTCCAAAAACTAGAGCAGCCAAGCCTCCCCAAACACAGTTCATGATCTGTCGGGAAAAAATTGGTACATTTAATTTTACATATCTTTTAAGATCAATAATCATAAAAAATAATTAAAAGTCAATTAAAAGGTTTTTTTAAAATCTTAAATTTATTCGTTTTGTTTTGCAAGTCTAAAAGTGATGAACTGAACAATGACACGCTAAGCTAAGCCCTTTTGGTAGTTGTTTAGAGATGTAACAAAGCTAAATCTTTTAATAATTACTCTGACAACCTGAATTAAGTAGTACTAATTCAACAATTAACATAAATCCTCTGTTGTAACCTCTTCAAGTTGTCAGTAATGGAGGGTTTCTTTTCAAGTGTTCTGTCAGTTTTTTCTTTTGACAGTTAACAAAATTTTACTAAATTTATTGGTTTAATTTTGTAGTTTTGTTTAATTTTAGGTCATGAATATATCCTCCAAAGCCATGTACACAGAAGCAGGACAGTTTTTAACACTCTATGGGGAAAAAAACTATTGCTAACAATTGGCTTTTGAATAGGAGAATATGTTAAACTAAAGAAAACCTTTTCAAGAAGTTATGTCACCATTAAACAGAAACTTAGACTGATGGTTTGATTAGCAAAAGTTATCAGTTTTGAATGTCAAATAACCCTTCCATAACTCCTTAATCAACAATATCGCAACCTTAAAATAAAAGACCAAGGAGATTATTATTAGGCTTTAAAACTTTAGCATGTTTATTTATTAATATATTCTGATTTCAAATATGAAACAAGCCATGAGATACAAAAAATATTTAAAAACCTAAAATATGAGTAACCAAAACAGAGTGTCAACCCTTAAATGACTAATTCAACTTACATGGTTGTAGCCCCAGGCATAGTATGTAATCAGACAGGCCCATCCAAAGAAGAAGAGTACCATCACTAGCACAAAGAGAAGACCGCTGCACATGGTGAAGTCAATCTGAGAAATAAATTAAACATTCATTCACTTCTGTATATTGTGCAAAGTAATAGTTCAGATACATTAGTTATTTCTTTAAATGGATGAGGGCATTAAACACTAATTAAAATTAGCAGGCTAAACTATTAAGATTTTGTCCATTTAACATGTAAGCATTTCTATTGATTAGAATACTAAGCATGTTGATAATTTTATGGTATTATGCTTTGTGAGGGGTGGGCACAGGAAATGACAGAGAACAAATCCTTTAAAAATAGAGATGGGAAGGATACACAAATAACAGAAAATACAACAGAGCTAGTCCAAACAATATGACTGGGAAAACAATGCAGAAGAATAACCAAGAGAACTTATATACAGTGTGTTGGATGGTGATGAGAGAGAACAGGACAGAGCTGAGAAAGACAAAAATTACTGGCAAGAGGAGTGCTTTGATCAAGGCCCCATCCGTAACAAGGAAATCAAAGAACAAATGAATTGATAATCATTAAAACAGCTTTCCATATCAAAGGTTTACAGAATACCATGATTTTCCTGTCTCACCTTGGTCTGAACAGCAAAAAGTGAAATAGCCAGGCAAACAGCTGCTGTGATGCCCGCTGCCATAAGTACAATGCCAGTGTCATGATAGCTGAAACATTAAGAAGCACAATCAATAATACATACATCTTGGTAAATGAAAACTCTCTCCACTCAAAGTATTCACATGCTTATAAAATCACAATTAAAGTCATTGAAATAAATAAAAAGGTTGTGTTTAAAACTAATTAAATGATTTAAAATTTTTAAAATTACACCATATGACTTTTTTGTGTTATTGAACACTGTTTATTTTCTACATCTCATAACAAATACTCTGAACAAACTAACCTGCTAATGGTTGCAGTCAAATATGAAAAAGCCAAGGTCTGGAATAATAATAATAATCATAATAATAATAAAATGATAAATGAAACAAAATAAATGAAAGAAAAGGGCTTAATTAATACATTAAGGTTATATTCATATAATAACTGTTATGGATGTATATATTTTTAAAAATAATTTCGAACAAGACATCAACTCACAAAGAGGCCAAGACAGATAAAGTTTCCTGGATAGTTTTTCCTATAAAATAATAAGTAACCTCAATTAGTCATTTTTGTATAAATAAAAAAGGAACAAAGAAGCGTAATTATTAATCATATGAGTTATATGATAAAATAGATTAATGTAAGTCAAGAAGAATAGATTAAAGTGAATTTAAATTTATTTGTTAATTAATAATGAAAAGATCTACCAGATCTTATTCAGTCATATATTACTACAATGTCAGTGAATATTAAATGATGAATGGACACATCTGAGCTTTCAGGTAAAGCAACAACAACAAAATAAATTGTAATACAGTGGGGCCCACTTAACTCGAGCCCTGGTTAACTCGCCAGCTCTATTGAGTCGAGGTTTTTTTTTGGAACCGCCAAATTCTCTCTTTGTCTTTGCATTTTGTCAGCGGTTAATTCGATTTTTTTAAGTCGCCGAGCCCTAATATTTCGAGCACAAAAGAGTGCCAAATTTGCCACTTAGTGTTGGTTATCTTGATCCCCATGACCAATCATCAGCTTTTGGAAATGTTAGATGTGATTTTTGATAACCAAGTGAAGGCATAAAATTTCTGCCTCGCTGGTGACATCACAGCCTGCTTGCTAACAGCGCTGTGTTACTAACTTAAATCGCCAGCTTTTGAAAATGTTCTTATCGATAGGGCTGAACCGATCGGGTCGGCTATTCGGCATCGGCCGATTTTCGTATACTCGGCAATCCGCAGCGTAAGTGATGCCAAGTATTGCTCCAATAGCAAAGATGCACGCAGAATCGCATGTCTAAAACATTTCGTTTCATATGGAATAACAAAATGTACCGTGTACAGACTTGTTGTCATTGGCAACCATTCATCCTTCAACCTCATTTTGACTCTATTACTATTACTACTGCTTTGTTCTAATTGTTTCATTCATAAGAAGTGGCCGTGTGCAAAAGCCATTTAACTATTGGTTAGAATTAATTAAAATGTATCAAAGTTGAAGGTTCAAAAGTTCAAAAGGAGTTCCTAATTTATTTTTGTACACTTTTATAGAGAAGAGTTCGCTTTGTTATGAGTCATATATAGGTCATGATAAACAAATAATGGCAACACCTTTGTGTAAAAAAACCTCGAAAATCATGTGCATGTACATTCTCATTTATTAACGCTAGTGATGGGACGAAAAATCATAGGGTGCTTACTGTAAACAAGGCTCCCCAGATTTTAAAATATATAATATAACAGACTACACAGTTTACCCACCCCCACTCTCAATCTCCCACACCATTGTTGTTGGATAGTCCGATTAGCACTCAAGTTTAAAAACCGAAGGAATTCTGAGTCCATTGTAAGCTGAGGGGACGGGGGGTTGGTTATGTATTTGTGTAGGAAAGTCACCAGCGGACCCTGCGTGCGCACGAGGTGTGTCGGGCAGGACTAGATGAATTCCTTATGCATGTAGTTATGTACTAGGGAAAAAAAACTGCACTAACGCAATAAAGGGTTAAATTTAAACCTAAACGGTCCTTAAAAACGAACCGTCTTAACAACCTTAGGAAAGAGTGAAGAAATAGGGTCCCGATATTCCGATACGATTCCGATTATCCGTCCCATCACTAATTAACGCACATCATGTATATAATTATAAAGAAATTTCAAGCGCATGTTAATATTTTGCCGCCATATTGGTTTTCGTTAAACTCAGTGATCGGTTATCTCGGCGCCATTTTTCATACCCCGAGGCCGTCGACTTAAGCGGGCCCCACTGTATATTGAAAGGGACAACAATATGATCCTGAATGGGGAAATTGCCTTAGCAGTCTTTTCATCCTCACTTAGGTAGAATTTACAAAATATGAATGAGGGACAATAATGAATGTTTTAAAACGTTTACCTTACACTTGGGCAGCAAATGAGAACAAAGTAAAGCACTAGGAACAGAACGCTGTGGAAAAAAAGCAAAAAAAATGAAAAATGAATACACAATTTCTTTTTGTTTTATATTTAGAGTATGCTAGTAGAAATAAATGTAGTATTATGTGGTTCAGAGAAAAAATTATATTTTCAATTGATCTTAATGTATGATAAATATATTTTGTTTGGATAAAAAACCAAGACAATAAGTTTAAACATGAAACAATTTGTGTTGTTTTTAAGTTTAAGAGGGTTTCTTTGTGTATCATGTTTTCTCACTCTCTCTCAAGTAGGGGGAGGGAGGCGCAAGAACGTATAACAATAAAAAGGAAACATTTCGATATACTATAAATTCAATAAACTTGTACTTACTATGCACAAATATAAAACCACATAGAATTCTGCACCCATTTTTTCACTGGTTCTCTGAGGAGTCAAGGTAGGAAAATAAATTGCAATCTCAATTACACACCTTTGACGGAAACTACACCAATCAACATAATTATTTAATGCCCCAACAATTTTAACACATAATTAATAATTTCAAGATGCTTGTGTGTAAAAATGATATGTTTAAATTGCAAACTCACACAAATATGAATAGACAAATGAAGCCAAATGTGACCAGTAGCTGAGTGAAAAGAATGATGTACACCTGGAAATAATAGTATATTAAAATGATCAGATTCAAACAGCAATAAACAAAAAAACTCCAATATTTCAATACATAGTTAAATGAAAAATATGCCTTGAAATAATTTCCTTTTAAGAAATTCAATTTTAAATGTTTTAATTGAATATCCTCAGAAAAATTTAAAAATATTCCCTCAGTTTTTTAAAAACAAAATATTTTTTTTAAAAGCTGAAGACAAAAAAGATAAGGTAAAAACAAATACCAAAAAAAAACTTTTCAGCAAAACATTTTCATATGTATGAGTTATAGCAACACTTAAATTTCAGCACATTTACAAACTTTTCTAATGAATCCTCTGCGGATGGCTTTGTCTGAAAATCCACCTCCTGAGGTGATATTAAAATCATCTGATGCTTTAGGGACACCCATTTCTGGCTGAGTGCCAGGTTCAGCATATGCTGTTTGTGGGTAGGCAGACTGGCCATAGCCACCTGGTTGGCCATAGCCACTTGGTTGTTGGCCATAACCTGGTTGTTGGGGATAACCTTGTTGAGGCTGAATGTAACCTGGTGGTTGATTATAGGCCTGCGGCTGGTCATAGCCCATATTATAAGCATTGGCTTGTGGTACAAATCCCACTGGTGGAGCCTGTTGGTAGTTACCTGGAAGAAAGAAAAAACCAATAAGAATAAGGTTTAATCAACCCTTAACATTAATTTTTCATGCTTCTTAGGTAATAAAGACTTCCTAAAAAAACTCATTGTTACCTACAGCCTACAGCAAAATTAGATATAATAACTGTTATAAACAAATATTTTAATATGTTAAAGTTAATTAGTTGAAAAATATTTTTTTTAAAAACATGGAATACCTTCACCAGGTTTTGTAGAGTGGGCTGTAGGAAGTCCATATGCAGGCGCCATGGCCATGCCATATGATGGTGGTGGAGCATGATCATTAGTTGACATTTTATGGCACGCTATTTATCACTGATCACACACCAAAAACTCTTTACTATCTAAGACGTGAAAATAAAGTAATAGTTAAATTCAGACAGGAAAGGTTGTTTCTAAAGTCACAGAATTGTTATTAACAGTATGTAATTTTACATTATTGACAACAACAATTCAAAATTCAATTAATTTGTGCTCACAACACGTTATTATACGAAATTCACACCAAAAAATTTAATTAAGCTGCCTTGGCAGTCTTACTATCAGGTAAATTACAACTAGAAAATTATTGTTTAAAAATGTAGTCTTGTGTACTAATAAAAATTGATGTGATGATGTTGACTTTTGAGGTGTACCAGTTTGCTTAATCTACTGAATAACATTGTGAATATTCCATTAATTGTGATTAATACATTTGGGCATTAGTAATAATTACAACTATTATTGTTTTCATTGATTTAAAAAATCATTAACTATTCCTGAATTAACCAGATATAAATTAATTAAAAACAAACAATAACTTAAAATTACTATAAAGTTGGTCAAATTTAATCAATTGAGACTGTGTGTAGTATATTGTGGAAGGTCAACACCTGTCAAAATAAATATGTAAATTAACGGTGTCACTTCCGACACAGAACAATAATAAAATATGGCGCTCAAGGTGAACGCCAAATGTAATGCGTTTTTTATTATGTATAATTAATAAGTAATTTACTGAAACCACTCAGTACACTCCACTATTGTCATTGTGTAGTATTAATATGAAATAAGAAACTGCAGAGTAAAATTCCTCAAATCAATGCCAAAGGCTAGAAACCCAAGGATAGTAGTAAACTATTCCCCAAATGGTTAGTTTCTTTCCATCATGTAGAGATTAATTGCCCTCCCTATTTACACCACAGCATCAAGCATTTTAATCTATGACCCCAGTAAATGGGGCTTAATGCCCAATGCAGCACTTTGTATTTATCTATAATATTAAAGGAGTAGGGGAACAACAGAGTTTTAACATTGCAAACAAGACATCAAGGAAAAACAAAGTATCACAGAAACTTGAACCTGCTTGTGTGCATAAAGCATAATTATTACATAGTGTATTAATATATATTTCTAAATATAGTATTTATAGTGCAAAATAGTGAGGTCCTGATGCGTGCCAATATCCAAAGCATGTTCTCAATCCTTAGTGAAAGACACCTAAAATGGATAGGACATGTTAAAAGAAAGACCCTGGGTCGTATCCCCAAAGACCTCCTACATGGAGAACTGGCATCGGGAAAGAAGAAGACAGGTCGCCCAATCTACGTGCCAAACAGTTGTAAAAGAGGGCGTCAAAGTAGCCGAGGAGCGAAGGATGAAAGAGGCTACAGACAGTAGAGCTAGGAGAAAGGCCAAAACATTGGGAAGCACAGTACTCGTGTGCAAAGGCAAAAGCTGTGGTAAAGACTGCCACTCAAGGATAGGACTGCTCAGCCACACGAGGAAATGCAACCCAACGGTGATGCACCATCGCCTCTCCAGATGGAAGGATGCAGAGGAGGAGGAGTATTTAGAAATATTGAAACAAATAAATGAAGTTAATTATTTAAATTTAAATCGCGATCGACTGGTTATGAAATTTTAAAAAATTGCTGTAAATGTATTTATAATGTTATTGTCATACTGACTTCATCTTTTAGGATAAGAATGGTTATTTTAAATAATCCAAAAAACCGTTTTGAGTTTAATTCTATTTTACCTGTAGTTTAGTACTATTATTGTTACAAAAAAGTATAGCGAAATCACATTTTAAAAAAAAACACGTAAAAACTACCCCGAAACTTCGCGAATCGAGCGAAAACACGAGCGAAGGCAATCGCCGCCATTGCCGGAAGTCGAATACATCTTCTATCCCGCACTGAATAGTTTTTACTTTGTGTGATTTCGTTTCTAAAAAGAGTACTATCGAGGCGCGCTTTACCGCGCTTTGGTAATAGAGGCTAGGCGCGCATTACCGCGCTTTGTCAAATTAAACGTTTAATTCGCAGTAACTATATGCATTTAATGTAAAAGAAAATGATAAGATTAAAAAACAAAAGTGTAGAATATTAAAACAGTTATGTATTTATAGATTAAGTGACAGCATTTGTTAAAAAAAGCATGCAAAATTGTATAAAATAATACAAACAATATGAACCTAAGACTAAGAAACAAGCTATTAGCCAGTACCTTCATTGTGTTCAAAAAGACAGAAAATAAAAGATAAACTGAAAATCAAACACATAACTTTCAGCAACACATTCCTAGTGCCACTCCTACCATGCAACCACAACTCTTTAATGATATTTTGCACTCTTTACAGCTATATCCTATTATGGGCACCCATCATGTTTTCTAGGAGCACAACCTCAAAAATCCATTAATTATGAGTATCGAAGACAGAGATAGATTATATATGGACTAATGCTTAGTATACATATAGGCATATGAATTGCACATTTTTTACCTAAATGGTAAATACATGTATAGTGATAGCTCATTTTACAAAAGAAAAATTATTCAATTAGCCAAGGTGTACCCAGGCCAAAAAAGATTTTTAGTTAAGTGCACAGACACCGTGATGTATGTGACGCAGACACAGACAGTATAGTAGCTAATACATTTTGGACAATATATCATATAGAAAAGGACTGCGATAAAGCTTTTAAATAAAATACAAAATACAGAAACAAATTGTGTAATCAAAACAATAAAAGAAAGCTTTCTTAATTAAAATTTTGGGTAACCTACATGCCTACATTTTGTAATAGTATCGAGCAGGGGTGGCCAGGCCTGCCGTAACTGACTGAGAGCCATTTTAAATATTAAACAAATGTTGAGAGCCGCATTGAAGCACTATGGGTCATTAAACATGGTTTGTAAATTTTCCTGTTATCTTTATAACATATCTTTCATAAAATGTACGCGAGACGCAATGTGAACACAGAAGAGCCACATGCGGCTCACAAGCCACGGTTTGGCCACCGTTTGTATATAGAGGCTAAGATTATACTATACTAATGTAGTTTTTTTTTAATTATATAAAACTATTAATGAATATTATAATAAATAAATATCATAATTATATATGCCTACCAATAATTATAAATATAAGGAAGTGTCCATTGGCTCTAAACTACCAATAGCTCATATAAATAGATCATAATAATAATAATAATAATTGATAATTTATATAGCGCTGTATCCCAGTAAGGAACCGGGCTCACAGCGCTTTACATGGAGATCATAACATACATATAATAATTAAATAACCATTCATACCATAATAACAACATAAAGGACAGTACATTACGCATAAGCTACGCTAATCATTAAAAACAAATGTTGTTTCATTAATTTTGTAAATACATTTTGAAAAGATGCGTCTTAAGTGCAGTCTTGAAGGACTTGGTAGTTGGAATACTACGGATGTGTAATGGTAGAGAATTCCATTGTTTGGCTGCACAAAAAGAGAATGACCTTTCACCAAAAGTTTTAGTTCATGTCTTAGGAACACAGAGAATACGTGTGTCTGCAGAAGAGCGTAGCTGACGACTGGGTGAGTAGACCGACAGAAGTTCAGTAAGATAGGAAGGAGATGAGTCAAAAAAGAAGTTGTCACAGAGAACAGCCAGTTTGTAATCAATTCGAGCTTGTATAGGTAGCCAATGAAGTGAGTAAAGTAGCGGAGTAACATGGTCATGTTTTTTTGCCATATAGAGCTATTGGTACTCAACTTAATAGCCTTTGATATAAGATACAAAAAAATAGTTCTTTTCACCAAGCTTTTCTGGTAGTATGGTAATGTGTAAGATTGTTGTGCTGTAGGTCTAGGTTTAAAGTTTCAGATGGTGATATTTTCTTTTCAAACTCAATAAGGATACCGGTGTCAATGCCCTATGTTTAATTATGAGGTTAGGGTTCCCTAAGACATTAATTAAATTAGGTAATCATGGAGTATAATGTTCAGAAGTATTATTCATATTTATCTGACTTTTACTTAAATTGAGGTTCTCAAATTATCTAAATATTTATGAGAGACGTTATAATCTATACTATACTAATAAAAGGCTAAGCCCTCACTCATCAGCACTAATTTTCAACTTCCCATGTCGGTAGGATCCTGAAATTTCAGGAATTTAGGATACTGACAAACAGTCATTATTTTGGCCTGGGAGGCCGCAAGGCCGATCCCGTAGCACAGACAAAGCGTGAGCAAGGAACCAATGGACTATATAGTTTATTTTGAAGCTTTATACCTTAGTCTTTAGTTACATGCTAAAAATCCTGCTTTACAAATATGAAAATGAGCTAAAAGATAGTAGAGTACCAAAAGCCAATAGCTCTCTACCAGCTATTGGTAGTTGAGTACCAATGGCCAATAGCCGCAGCATAAATATAATTGATTTAGACTTTAGAAATAATTTATAATAATATTATAATAATGATATTATTGATTATCATTATCATGAATGATGAGTGACGCTGACTCTGGCACAATACTCTTTTTAAAGTTGAAATATTTTTTATAAAAAGTAAAACAGAGTTAAAATTAGAGTGAATCCCTGTCTGGTTTGAAAAATAGCTTGGATCTTTCCGGTAGGCTTCGTCCAGTGCAATCACCGCAGCGTTCATCCCCTACTTCTTGCTAGCACATCTGGTATAAAGGTAGAATGAATAAGCATTTCTAATAATGCCTTGCACTCCGTCTTGGGCAAAGCTTTCCACCAAACTGATAAAATCCTTAAGGCTGGCATTGTTGCAAGGTATGGTCTAACAGAAAAGGAAATATAAAATATTAATCTTCTTAGTCTCAGTTATATTTATAATTGAAAAATATTTTTCAATCCTAATATTAATATTATAAACATTAATTGTTGCAATCAAAGTTGAATAAGCTAAGTTTAGTTAAGTACAAAATTTAACATTAATTAAATTAATTAATTTAATTTATCATTGCAATGTTAATGATTTTTTTATTTAAATTGCCTAAATTTCTAGGCAGCAGATATTATAGTATTAACTATAGGCTATTGGCATTTATCTAATATATAATTAAATACATTATATATGTATATAGTCATATAGTTAGTGATTTATAAATACATTAATTATTTTTTAAAAAACAAATAAACACCAAATATTAATATTTAAGACAAGTGTTTATTCATTTTTATTTCATCAATGTATATTCATCCATCTTGTATCATTATTGACTTTTTAAAAGTATTATCATCACTTCTACATTATTTTGATATAAATTTCATTGTTTTATTTGTATTTATGTATTCGGATGTTAAAATTAAAAGATAGCAAAAATGCAAAAGCTATTGTGTTGAGTAGTCTTTCTTAGTCTTTATCACTGGTGAACAAGAAAAAAATCAGCCATTTTGTTTATTGTTACGGTGCCTATGTTTGGTAAAATACGAAGAGTGGTCTACCTCTTACGATAAAAGGCTACAGCGATGAAATCAATGATTTTCCAAATGTAATTAATATGATAATGACTTCTTTTTTGGTCTGAGTATATTCTTTTAACTAAATTTAAAACATGAATGAAATTAGTAGCTTACCAATGTTGGAAGAGACACAGTAAATTCTCCAGGGAACACCTCGTTCGTTTAAAAGTGAAATCATCACCAGAAGACTATTATTAGACATACTCGATGGCAAAATTAATTTGTTTCTCGATTGCTGTGACGTAAAATGCGTAATTCGGGGGTCCCCGTAGAGCTAATCAAAATGTTCCGAAAAAGTTTTTCCGTAAATTTACGACATGCGCAAAACGATGTGCAAACAAGTATTTAAGTGTCTAATATATAATTATATTTATGCATTACATCGTATTTAGGATAAACTGATTTTTTAAAAAAGACATTTCCGACAACCCCGTTTTTATTTTGAAAGGGAGATGACTCGGGGTATCGTTTTTATTTCCACCTTCAAGTCCTAAAATTGGGGAAGGCATAACTTTTGAGGGCCAAAACCAATTTTAAAGAAATACAGTTATTCAGGTTTTAAAATGAAATAAGCAAAGGGAATATTTAACCACTTCATGGCACCCGTTAAGATAAAGTTTATTTTAAAGTTTATTTCAAACCCTTTTCAATAGAATTAAAGTGTGCCGGTCCGGAGATCGAACTCGCGGCAAAAATGGTATCGAGATACTAGGAAATTCTGCAGTAAACGTCACTGATTAAGAAGAGCTCTCTATTTTTAAAAATGTTACGTATTCTAGTACTAGTAGTTGTAGTGAAATTGACAATGAAGTTGACAAATCATCTGTTGATAAACAATAAGCCCCGCCTCCGTCTCAAATTCCTTGACGGACTGATAATATTTTGACTATAAATAATAATATTGACAATAATACAATAAAGAGTCCAATTTGAATTAAAGCTGCTAAACTTTTTCACTAAAATTAAGTGCAATTTTAGATAGAATTTAAAATAATTTCTAGTTACAATACACAGTATAGCTTCCAGTTCCATTGTAAACAGTTAAATTTTCCAATTATTTTCCTGTATAGGTGACCATGGATATTGAGCTCTAATTTTTTATTTGTTTGTTTTTTAATGTGAAATTATTTCTGTTTGCTGTAAATATGAATATAGTTCAGATAAAACACTATTTTATTACATTTTGGATAAAAATCTAAATTTTTGTGACTTTGAAATAGGTTTTGTAAAACAAATGTGGTGTTTTTATTTTTATTTTCACTAAAACAAAATCATATTATTTTATTAAAATAAAGTCATGAGTCTTTAATGTCTGAAAACTTCATTCTTTTCCCTTTAATTCAATACCAAATATATAATTATCTGTTAAATAATAAAAAAGTTATTAACATTTTAAGATAGCATGGTAGCCCGCGACAAATTTCCAGAATAGATAATTACGTCAGAATGATGCATTGCTTATTGACATCTTTTGGTTTTGGAGGGTACAAAAATAATTAAATTGTCCTTTTTATCGTCTTTCGAGTGACTGGAATCTTATATTTGTATCAATTTTAGCAAGAATCTGAGCGGACCTGCATACCGTTACTAGGCGTAGGCGTATATCGTATGATTCATCGGAAATTTAAAATTACTATGTTAATCATCATTAAAAAGAATACCTTTTTCTTGTTAATCATCATAGTATTTAAAATAATATTAGATCGATAACCAGATGCCCTGGTTTAATATTGATGTTGATAAACAAACGTAAAAACGAAAATAAAAACAAAAATACAAGCCTTTCAATTGTTTCTTTTGAGGTGAAAATACATTCAAACAAAGAATTTCCGTCTTTTTATTCAAGGGAAATCCTTTCAGAATACATTAAAACTAATTTTCGTTTAATAATAATAGCTAAGGAAAGAAATGAAACAATTCAGTTTTAATAATTTGACGCATCAAAAACGTCATTTTAACATCAACGATGGTAGTGGTAGCGTTGATCTGGAGAAAAAGAGTTAAAACGGTCAAAACCGTGCAAATAATGTTCAACATTATCCGCACGGTTTTGATCGTGTGAATAATGTCGAGCATTATTCGCACGGCAAAAAGTAAAACTGCGAATAACCGTTAATAACGCTTGCCATGCCATAAATTTAAATAAAAGATAGAATTAGAATACGTCTGAACGTCGAACGCCGTATTTACCCTGCCTAAACTGAATACTGTCAATACATAGAGATATGGACGGACATTCTTAAACAGAAAAATGTATAAAGAAAAGGGAATCACGGATCTTGGCGAGGCAACATTGAAGTTAATTTCATGAAGCACTCTCACTCACCGAGTCACTGTCCTGAGGGTTCTACTGAACTGTCCTGTCGAAAGACTCGGTCTCTTAATAATTAATTAGCAACTTCAGCTAGTAAATACTAGTTACGACTAGTAAGTAAGTAAATTACGTTCAATACCTTTTATTCCTCTGAGTCAGATCTGGTATATATTATAAATTTTAAGGCCAATAGAATATAAGGCCTAGTGTATGCTAGTTTATATGTGATATAAACATCGCTTCCCCTCCCTGGACAGCGAAACCCGGATATAAAAACAAACTTAGCAGGGTTGCCAGATTGTAATTTGGATAAAACGCCAAACTGACGGACAAAAAAGGCCAAACTTATGTTATATGAAAAATGTCAACAAAAATGACGTCACGCACATAGGGGGCGGGAGGGGGTCACAGATTTGTGGCGATGTATGACGAGGGGGAGGGTGCTTTTAAGAACTGTGACGTTATATTGGAAAGGGTCTAGCTCTTGATTACGTTAGACGAGGGGTGGGGGTGAAAATACATTGAAAAATCTTCCAAAATCGCGTGTTGTCATTTATGGACGGCTCATAACGGCTGAATATAAGTTAACTATTTAAAAATGAAGGTAAAACCAGGAGAAAAGGGAAAATAAATGTGTAAATGCCAATCTTCGTATGTATGGTTGTACTCACAAAATAAATAGATTTTGATACTAACATACAAATTTGAAAGAGTATAACATATAAACAGGGTATTAGTTAGCCTGACAGGACGTAACACAACAGCGAACGTTTCGACAAAGAGCCTTCCTCAACGAACAAAAAATAGTACACAAATAAAACGAATATGTTATACATTTACTAATTTAAAAGCCTGGTTGCAGGCTCAAACCCATTATTTTATTTAAATTTGAAAGAAAAGCTTCAGGTCATCCTTTTCCTCTAGACTGCTATATGCAGTATTATTATAAACTTTATCAGATGTCAAGTCATCAAGCAATCTTGGTGACATGACAAAGTCCTTACTGCATTTATTTGTAAACAAAAGCTCAGCCCTGACTCTAACAATAGCGTCTAAAAGTGTGAGCTGCATTCTGTATTTGGCTTTGTCTTAATAGCCTCTTTGTTAAACTTTTTAAAAACTTTTTAATGTCTAAAATACACGTAAGCTATTCCAAAAAAGAAAATAATTAATAAGGTTATTGACTTATTGGCGAATTTTTAATTTTATTTTTGTGATAAAGATTATTTTTATATATATTTTTATTATTTTTTAAGAAAAAGGCCAAAAATAAAACAAACCCGTAAAAACAAAGTTTTTGACTATAAATCCCTTATATATGAGACATAACTAACAGTATTAATTATTTTCAAACATTTACAGACTGAATCTGTCTTAACTCAAGTTTGCTTCATAACCCCGGGGGGGGGGAGGGTAAGAGGGGAAAAGTCTGGTCACCGATTCGCTTGACCGAGCTCAGCGTGACACGTAAAATGTAAACAAAAGCGCCGCGGTGCTTCGATGGGCCGCCTCAACGCGTCTACTCAATTTTTTCACGTGGAAAAAAAACAATAAACCGTCAATTTGAATTACATACCTCATATAAGGATAAACTAAAAATGCATTAATTTAATTACGGTACGATCGATCGATCTGAAATTTTGATACGATGCATTGTTAGGTGAGTCGGGTCCTTGTGCCAAATTTCAGCTCGATTGGATCACTGGAAGTGAGTCATTTTCGACTTTTCTTTTTCCGCCCGCCCAGCCCATGAGATGATGAGAGAGATGATGAGATGATGAGACGGCCGCGAAGTTAATATAAGGGATTTAATAAACAAACCCGCAAAAACAAAGTTTTTGACTATAAATCCCTTATATATGAGACATAACTAACAGTATTGATTATTTTCAAATTCAAACATTTACAGACTGACACCGAGTGATGTCCCTTGTCTTTAATAAATGGGGGTGGGATGTGAGGGGGTGTCGGCACGACGGTCGGCGTCAACACGACGGTTGGCGTCAACTCAAACTCGCGTGGAAGTGGAAGAAAAAAAACAATAACAAACAGTGAATTTGAATTACATACCTCATATAAGGATAAACTAAAAATGCATTAATTTAATTACGGTACGATCGATCGATCTGAAATTTTGATACGATGCATTGTTAGGTGAGTCGGGTCCGTGTGCCAAATTTCAGCTCGATCGGATCACTGGAAGTGGGTCATTTTCGACTTTTCTTTTTCCGCCCGCCCAGCCCATGAGATGATGAGAGAGATGATGAGATGACGACAGAGACGGCCGCAAAGTTAATATAAGGGATTTAAAAAGGCCAAAAAGCCACACAAAAATTTTGAGGCCAAACCCTCTTGAAAAAGGCCAATATGGCAACCCTGAAACTTAGTGTCGCGGTGAATATTTATAGCCATCGCAAGTCTCGCCGAATAAATTACGTAAAAATCTAAATTTACCTGCCCCGTGATTTCTCAACTTAGGGTCCGTCCATAAAGTACGTCACGCTCCAGAGGGGGGGGGAGGGTTTAAGAAAGTGTGACACTTAGTGACAGGGGTGAGGGTGGGGGGTCTGGCCATGTGTGACGTCACGGTGTTTTATATTAAATTTTAATTGTTTTGTTAATAAAAAACACCATTTTTGTTCAAAGTGTGACGTACTCTGTCCAAAATTTGTGACAGGGGGAGGGGGGAGTTAAAATGGTCAAAAATAGCGTGACGTACTTTATGGCCGACCCCTTATAGATTTCCCAGTTTTACGTTTAATCATTCTCAGTTAGCTAATAATTTTTCTCAGAATACAAATTTGAAAAAGCGTACGCAAATTTCAAAACAAACTATAACTTATTTTTTTTTAAGAAAGAACAAAAATTAATAATAATAACAATAATAATAAAAATATTTTGACTGATGACTAGCAGTCCAGCTGATAAACTGAACAGTTGTGTAGCAAAAGTGGGGGCGGGGGTGGGGAGAATTGCTCCGGGTAGCCCATTGTTAGCTTATCTTATCTTATCTGTTTACAGACGCTCCTTCTATACAGAAGATTATTGCGTCCTACGCTTATCTATGGTTTGTGTTTAGTCCTGCATTTTTATTAGAGATTTAAATGTTGATAAAGTGTTGGTTTTCCTGGATTCTTCAGGCAACCCATTCCACGCCCGAATTCCGGACGGGAAGAAGGAAAACTTGTATGTGTTTGTTATTGCATACGGAATAAGAAAGGTGTTTTTATCCTTATGTCTATCTGAGGGTTGTATTAAGTTATCTTTGTGTTCTATTTCTAAATTAGAATTAATTGCTTTATGTATGATTACTACTTTGCTCTTGGTTCTTCTATCCTCTAGTGTTTCAAGGTTTAATGATTTAACTAATGGTGTTATTCTTGTCAGTTTCGAATATTCTCCAGTAATGAATCTGGCAGCTCTTTTTTGAATTTGTTCTAGTTTATCAATGTTTTCTTTGGTGGATGGGTCCCATACAGAAGATGCATATTCTAGTACAGGTCTCACCAAAGTGAGGTAGCATTTTAGTTTTATATCTCTATTACATTTGTTAAAGTTTCTTTTTATAAAGCCTAAGGTTTTGTTTGATTTTTTAATAACTTCATTGACATGGCAGCAAATTCATAGTACATGTGTTGTAAGTAAAAGAAGGTAAAGGGAAATGGAGCTTTTTATCTAAAGAAAATAAATGCTAAGTAGAAATTGATAAAATGTTAAGACTTAAAACTTAATATTGGATCTAAACTACTCGGATACTTAACTAAAAATTAAGAGGCTGAAATTAAAACTTTCAAATATTTATTTTTTTTTAACAAAAAAAAATGTCATACTACGCTACGGCATTTCTGAAATGATTTTAAGAAAGCTTTAATGGTTTTACTATTACGGGCTGCATAGGTCAAAAGTTTATAATGCAGCTGCCAGGGCTGGAAAGCATACAGGAGTTTAACAAAGACTCAAAGACATTAATCTTAAAGCCGAATTTGTACTCAGCTCAAACCATTCTTTAATCCTAATTTGTCCTAAAGAGCCGCCCATAAATGACGTCACGCGATTTTGGCCGATTTTTACCCCCCTCCCCCTAGTCACACTTAGTCATAAAAACTTAGACCCCCCTCCAATATTACGTCACAAAGATATGACCCCCCACCCTCCCCCCACCCCCCCCCAAAAAAAAGCCGTATTCTTTTTTTACATTTAAATATGTATTTAGTGTAAGTCTGCAATCTATTTAATATTGTAAATAGGGGTGTACCGGATTCATTTTTTAAAATCCGGCCGGAGCCGGATTCGGACAGATTTCTGAATTGAAATCTGGCCGGAGCCGAAGCCGGGTCGGATTTGTAAAAATGTCCGGATTCCGGATTTGCCGGAGCTGGAGCCATATATATATATAATATATATATATATATATATATATATATATATATATATATATATATATATATATATATATATTACGGCTCTATGGCCAGCCAGATTTGACCGGATTTATACAGTGAAATTCTGCCGAGCCGAAGCCGAGATTTGTAAAAATGGCCGGATTCCGGATTTGCCGGAGCCGAAATCCGGTACATCCCTAATCATAACTAGGGCTGTCAATATTGTTGAAAAAAAGCTTCGCGGGTACTCGTCCAAAACGCCGCATAATTTTCGCGGTCATGAATGGCTATAGAATGCAACCTAGCCACCATCCATGCACCTCATTTCACACAGTAGCTAACAGCATACTTCCAAAAACATACTATTGTGCTCTACAAACTTTTATTCCTGCTGTAAATGCATTCGTCATACTCATAAATAAAACTACAGTAAACGAACATTCAAACAAAATGTCAACAATGACGTAACGTTCAGTCAGGTCATCGGGCCCAGCAGCTTGAATGTTAATGTCCGCTAGGCGGCGTCAATGTTCCCTCTAAGGTTCGTTGGTTCGTGTGCAACTGCAAAGTAAAAAAAAGTCGTGAGCAAAGTTGCACAGCATCCATTTTTTGTGCAATACTACACAATTTGCTGCCTGGTTGTTCTAAACCTCTGTGCGGCGTCGGCTAGAGAACTGCGCGGCCGCGCAACCTCGCAGATTAAAGGGAGCATTGGCAGCGGTAGTATCTTTTTAATTGATAAAATTTACATACTGACAACTTTGTACGTCTTATTAAAATCAGTTTTTTCTGCTAGGCAAAACACAAGAAACACAAGGGAATGGGCGCGACTTTGTTAAATTTTATCAGCAAGGCGCGTCAACACCTGTGGGCGGGTGGTAACAGTTATTACATCACCAACCATTTACAAACCAAACCTATAACTTTTAAAAATTTAAAATCAAGCCCAAATTATTTTCAACCAAAAAATAAAACTTTCATATATTTTTTTTTATTACAGTAAATATCTCTGAAAAACTAAAATATACTTTTAAAAACATTTAGATACTGCTAGGTATTTTTTTAACATGCTCGCGATAGAAGTGGAGAAGGGAATGAAAGAAAAGGGGGGGGGGTAGATTTAAAATAAAAAAAAACATTGGCTCGTCTCAACTGGTAACTACCGTATATACTCGTTCTATAGCCCGTTCATTCATAAGCCGACCCCTCTCTTTTGGAAGTTACTAGTATTGAAAGTGTGTAGCCCGCTCGTAAGCCGACCCCAAAAAATAATAATAAGCGTAAAACAAAATGGTACACTTTTTTTTAAAAACTACAAACTAAATCGATCATTATAATTTTTTACTTTGTACTATCTATCTTTGTCTTTGATCTCTTTGATTAGCAAGAGTTACCGATTAAACGTTTTTATCTGTGTGTTTTTTGTTTGTTTGTTTTTTTGGTGTGTGTAAAAAAATGGCTAAAGCGCGTACATTAAAATTCTGTTGTTGAAAACAATTTATTAATAAAACATTCACAAAAATAAATAAAATGAGTAAATAAGGTAAGTGCAGATGTTTATTATTGTATAGCTTCTGGCAGAGAAGACAAATCTTGTAGAATTGTAGATAAGGACCTTGATGATATACAATAACAACACCGATATTCAATGTACATGCAGAAATCATATATGACCCACTCGTAAGCCGACCCCCCCCCCACCATCTTTCTCCTAGATTTTGTCGGCTAAATGTCGGCGTACACCAAAGACTCGTTAACTTCCTGTCATTGATTCAATCAAAGAACCAAACTCTTTTTTTGTGTTTTATGATTTTTGTTTCATGTTCAGAGGGAAAGTTGTATCAAAATGCATTGTAGTTTGTCAGAACTTCGAAAGATAACTCGCATGAAACCATAAAGAACTAGTTAAGTGGAAATTTTATTTAAAGAAGCGCGTTTGTTTGTTTTCTTTTTCTGGTTGTTTTTTTTTATGTGACGTCACATTTTTACCCCCCCCTCTCCCCATCATCACACATCGCCACAAATGCTTGACCCCCCCCCCTTTTTTTTTCCTAGGTTAGTGACGTCATTTATGGACGGCCCCTAATCTGTTTTCATGCTGCTTCAACTAAAGCGAACCCTGTAAGAAAGTGTGATAGTTTGTGAAAGTGGGGAGGGGGGGGGTCCGGCCATGTGTGAACTCACGGTGTTTTACATTAAATTTTAATTATTTTGTTAATAAAAAAAATATTTTTTTTCGAAAGTGTGAAGTACTTTTTTTTTGAGTTCCAAGATTCGTGACAGTATGTGACAGGGGGGGGGGCTTAAAAATGGTCAAAAATAGCGTGACGTACTTTATGGACGGCCTCTTTGCTGTCCTACTAATACAGTGCATGAGCCATGAATGCATTCCACTCATTCAGTTTCTGTCACTCAATACCTGATAGGCACTTAGAATATTAGTTTATAATTGTCATGAATAAAACAAACGCGATGTAGTTTATCAGCTGTTAGTCTAATGCGGCGCGCCGCATATTTCCCGGCGGATTTTTGGCGGACGAAAATTCGGCGGTGTATTCGGCGAGCGACGTCGGCTGAGGGGTCTACCGTTGAAGAAATCAAGGAACGTGTGTCACATAACATTAACAAACTAGGAAATTTTTTAAACTCATGAGTAATAAAATCGAATTCACGAATTTAAGCCCATTTGATTTATTAAAGTTTATAACACTATTTATGCTCGAAGTTCCCCTACCCAATATTAATATATACGACATAGACTATTTCGTATAACTTCCATTTTAAAGCCAAGCTATGAGAGAAGCTTCTCTAAAATTAAGTTTATAAAAATGTATTGCGATACACTATCTGATTGCATTATCGTAATTACGATTGGCTATTTTGGGCATAAAATGACTTAGGGGCCGTCCAAAAATGACGTCACGCGATTTTGGCCGTATTTCATCACCAACCTCTCCCCCCCCCCGGGTCACGCGTCGTCACAAAAACTTAGAAACCCCTCCCATATGACGTCACAAAGTTTTCCGCCCCTCCCCCCCCCAAGAAGTATTTTCTATTTTGAAATGAGCATGTTTCAAATCACTTTTTTGTCATTTAAGTATGTCTTTAGTGTAAAGCTGTAGGCTACTCTAATATCGTAACAAGCTTAAAGCCATGTAAAACGTCATTTAATAACTTGTAAGCAACCAAATATTTAAGTGGAACTTTTATTTAAAGTTGCGGGTTTTGATGTGACGTCACATTTCTTCAACACTCCATTCCCCTCATCTTAAAAGATTGTTTAATGCGTGACCATCCCCAGTGGCGTAGCGAGGGGGGCAAGGTGGCAAATGCCCCGGGGGGAGCACTTGGCTAGGGGTGGCAAATTCCTACTCGTTAATTAGTTTTAACAGGAACAATTTTTACAAGAAAATGGATCTCTTTATCGAAATAAAAGAAAAGCCAAATATGAAATTAAGAAAAGAAATAAATGAAACTCCCTAAGTATGTGAACGCTTCTTCTGAACAAACCTTCAAACTCGTTATAATGTTATAGTGTATAAATTCTTCTGATACTAATGCTACTGTACTAATAACAAGAGGCTTATTTAGCATGAGAAAGTGGCACTGATGTGGCGGTAACTTAGATAATTCTTCAAATTTGACAGCCGCTACTGTTGTAAGAGCAAAAATAACTGTACCGTATCAATTTCAGACAGGAGCCAGTCGAATGCTCTGAGCGGAACATTGTTTGGGGGAGTGGGGCAGCGAATTCTTCGCTGTTAACTAGCTTCTAAAATTGAAAAACTTTTAAAATAACGTTTAATGAAATAAAAGAAAAGCCAAGATAAAAAATTAAAAGAAACTATATAAAAATACGTTAACGTTTCTAATGCCAAAACTTCAAATACTAATGCAACTGAGCTGAAAAACATAGGAGCTGAAGTTGTGTACGAACAATTCACTAATGTGATGGTACATATAATTGATTCGAGTTTGTTTTT
The DNA here is from genome assembly GCA_944989445.1 of Ampullaceana balthica. Classification (NCBI taxonomy): domain Eukaryota; kingdom Metazoa; phylum Mollusca; class Gastropoda; family Lymnaeidae; genus Ampullaceana; species Ampullaceana balthica. The sequence goes on along the minus strand of CALYLW010000653.1, from coordinate 201,002 downwards.
CACGTACATAGACTACTGGAAAAAAAATGTTGCCGTACTTAAATGGTTTATTCTTTCAAAACATGATTATCTTAATTTAATGTCTATTGTTTTGTTGCATAAACAAAAATAAAGAACAAAATTGTTTATCTAATGGAATGGAATTAAAACTTGGCACACATAAATCCAAAAAATAGACATTCGTGAACAAGGGCTCAACATTACAAAAGTTGTTTGCAATTGGAAGGAAATATTTGGTGATTGAAGCGAATATGTATCCATGTTATGTAGAAAAAACTGTCGAGATGAAAGTTGTTTTCTTCATAAGTTGAGATTACTGTAGAAATTCATGTGAAGTTTTAGCAGTTATATAGAATTTGGAAAACAGTTATGATTTCCGAACACCAACTAATCTAGTGGATTTTGAAATTTTGTCTTAAAATTAAAGTATTCAAAATATCTCACAAGACATTGACAAGCAAGGAATATTTTACTTTGCGGGTTAAAAAGAAAAAAATTTACTGAATTCAAGACCAGCTGATTTATTCAAGTTTATTAAGATATTTAGGCTCGAAGTTACCCGGTCTAAAATTCTATCATTAATTCGAACATTGCTTACCACTGTCTTAAGTAATGGAAGGTGTTAAAATAGCTTCTTTAAAATGAAGTTAATGAAAAATTAATTACGATCAATGATGAATACACCAAGATTGACTAATCCATAGCTATTTTTTGCTACCGAGCATAGCATGGCGGACAACATTGATACATCAAACGTTGTGCCATGTGGAAAAACAGAAAACTTCAATTTTATTCAAGAAATGAAAGCTTTTCTTTGTTTTTCTAACATGATAATGTACAGTGTCATTATTATTTTGCAATAACAACTATTTTTTTAATTTATAGTAGCAACATAGTTTTTTGTTGGGGGGGGGGATGTTGGGGTGGCAAATTTGGGTTCTGCCCCGGGCGGCACATACCCAAGCTACGTCGCTGACCACCCCGCTTTTTTAGGTGCGTGACGTCATCTATGGAAGTCTTTCAACTTTTATTTCTAACATAACCGTTTATAATTGTTCTTAGTATTACTCAGTGGCGTAGCAAGAGGGGGGCAAATGACCCAGACTTATGGGGCCCGGGGGGCCCACTATGTCTTTTTTCCTGAAATATAAAAAAGTCACTTGGTTAACGGATGGGTCTTGACTAAAGTTGGTACATAAATACTTGATGACCTATATTAAAAATACTATGGAACATTGAACACCTAACGTCCACTCCTTTTGGTCGGGGGCCTAAATCCTTTTTGTTGTTGTTGTAAACTTTAAAAATGGTTTCCCCCATAAGATTTTACACGATCTTGACATATATTAACACACAAATCCATCATGATCCAGATTGCAAAATACAAGTAGTTTGAAATTTACATCTTGCACCATTAGGGACGCCGTGGCATTTATTGTTTTTAAAAAAAAGTGATATAATCTTCATAATTATTGTTTTATTCAACGCATGACACTGATAATTTGGATAATTTTTTGAGTAAAATGGCAATATATTTTTAAAAGGTATCACTCATTTTGGGCCGGAGGGCTTAATATCAAAACTTGGGAATTTTATTTAGCACATTTCCACAATTGCCAGTTTCTGGCATAATGGTTTTTAAAAGGTACCACTCATTGGTTTCTTTGAATTTATTCCTTTATACTGAGATCATTGTAACGCGCGATAGGGTCAGCTAGTTAATTATATATTTAAGGCTATTTATAATTTACTTTGTGAAGTTCACTAAATGAGTTTTTGATGTTTAATTTTATTAACACATCTTTACAGTTTTCTGCCCTTAAAATAATCTGGCAGTAATTCCTCTGCAACGTAATCACAATCTTAGGGCGTACTAACAAAACTTTGTTAACTTACAACATGTCAACAGCCGTGCCGTTCTTCTCGCGGACCCATGTCCATGATCCAGCCCACCCTCGCTCTGCGACTAAATCCGTATGGACGCAGCCGTTTCATCACCGACACGTTATCTTCCCTAAGGGTCATTCTTGTACTGTACTAAACTGCCACCGGAATCAGCTAACAGATTTATGACACCACTTCACATGGAACGAATTTTCACCTGAGTCTTTTCTCTGACCCTTATTTCTGAAAGGGTTAACTCACTTTTAGAATTTCCTTAGACTCTATGGTTAATTACTCACTGCTGTCTATATGTTATTGTTTTACATTAAACAATATCTTATGTGTAGAGACTTCAAATATTGTATTTGTAACTTTACATAGTTTAGTATCTCCCAAACCCTAAATTCTTTTCATCCACTTGGTCTCTCAGGTAAACGCAAAAACAGTTCCTTTTTGGAATCTTCTACAAATGTACCATTTGTAACAGTTTCAAAGTAAAAACAAAGGCCGTGGGGGTGGGTGCCACCAAAGCTCTAGAGAAAAGTGCACCTCTATAATTGTCCAAGAGTGGATGATAAATATTTTAATAAAATAAGAATTTTAAATTTGCACCAGAAACCCTGTAAAAAAAATGAAAACTGTAATATGGCAACAGTTTCTGACATTGCTATGGAAGATAAAGCCTTTTTACTTTATACCATTTTGTTTTTTTAGCAACATTGGATGAAACTAATGGACAATTTCAATTTGTCCATAAACATTGTTAACATGTCAGATAAATGAGAAAATCATTAGGATAACTCAGCTTATCACAAGGGACCACAAAAAAAATGTTGCCCTATTGGACTAATAAGGCATGGGGCGATGTCCGCGCCCTATTGGACTAATAAGGCATGGGGCGATGTCCGCACCCTATTGGACTAATAAGGCATGGGGCGATGTCCGCGCCCTATTGGACTAATAAGGCATGGGGCGATGTCCGCGCCCTATTGGACTAATAAGGCATGGGGTGATGTCCGCGCCCTATTGGACTAATAAGGCATGGGGCGATGTCAGCTCAGCAGAGACAAATTAATGAAATGGTCATCTTGATGACTAGAGTCCAAATGAAATGTAAAATGACAAAACAAAAATTTATTTTGTGTAGATAATATACTTTTTTAATTTTAGATACTCAAAGAATGCATAATAAAATTGACAATCACCTATTAGTGAAAGGCTGATCCACTGGAAAAATGCAATTTATGTTGCACTTAATTAAATAGAAATATTAATGGTCAGTGTGTAAAATAATTTATTTATCTCTCCAGATAAATTTCATGTTGCAAAAATAATAAAGAAAAGAAGTGAAGCTTCTGAAAGGACTTAACCGACATAAGTGAATAAAGTAATAAATATATTTCTGTTGCGACAAGACATTTTAAATGTAGTAGAGTAAAGATGTTTTGAGGTGGTGACCAAGCTAAAATATTCAACACTAAAAGCTGATAACAAAGTATCAATGAATTCTGTAAAATATTACAAGTCTTGTAAGCTATGATAATGCTGGAACATTTAGCTGTCTGACTAAGTGTAAATTATGGAGAGTTAAAAAAAAATTAAAATTTTAAAATGATATCCTCTAAAAATTTTATAAAAAATGCTGAAAACAAAATGTATCGCAGAAAATTTATCATTTTTGACATTAAAACTAGGGCATTCTTGTCGATGAGTTCATAAAGATACTATGTGAAAGTTGCGACTGAATAACCATAAATCAATGACTGCTTAAAATTTATCCAAAAAATAAACCCAAAAAATGAAAAGGATTAAAGTATTAAAAAAAAATATATATATAATTTATCTAGTTCAAGACTTATAAAACCTTGATTACAAATTATATCTTTACTGAAATGCACTTCTTAGGTCAAAAAAACGTTTACATGCATAGTCTAAAACAGCAAAGACTATTTAAGAATGGATGGTTATGTTGATATAACATTGTTAAAGTCATGAAAAGCAAATTACTCAAAAATCATTTTCAAAGCATCTAAGTGACATATTTTGCCTAGCTAGTGCCTGTAAGAACATTTCATACATGTTTACAAAAATAAAGCTCTAGCCCTCGATAAATGTAATTTAATGAAATATTTATTGCTATGAAACAATTTTATTAGGTAACATTTTTCACTTCTTTTTTAAAAAAACAACTTTAAAGGCTTTGAAAGCTGGTCATTAGTATTTTAATTAAGAAATGATTATAAGGCTGGCTAGTTCAAATACAAATGAAAATTATTTCAATGCTAACATTCTTAACCAATCACTGAATGACTATAGAGAGCATCCATATATAGGTCCCTTGAAAAGACAGGGTGAACAGCGCAACATCAACACCTTTAACCATTCAAAACAACTTTGATGAATTCTGGAAAATATTTTAAAAGATTGAAAAATAAGGTAATAAATTTATATCCACAAAGTGTAATTGTGAAAATAAAATTACAACAAAAAAAAAGTTTGATGTAATCTTAAAGTTATTAAGTGGTCATTTTGCTATAAGTTCTATAGAGTAAAATTAGGGGTCTACCGATATGCCTTTTTGCCGATACCGATATTACCGATATTTTTTTTGCCGATATGAGTGCCGATATGAGTATTTGTTAGGACAAAAACCAGCGGTCATATTTGATGACGTCATTCTTAAATTTATCACTCGTAATTATTTATATTTTATATCAGGGGTCTACCGATAAGTATTTTTGCCGATATTACCGATATTTTTTCTCCGATATGAGTATTTGTTAGGACAAAAATAACAGCGGTCATATTTGATGACGCCATTCTTAAATTTATCACTCGTAATTATTTATATTTTATAATTAAGGGGTTCTACCGATATCCAGTTTTGCCGAAATACCGATTTTTTCCCCGAAACGAAGTTTCAGATGTGTTTAGAAGTTCCAGTTCATGACCTACATAGGACTCATAACAAAACGAACCGTCCTTTATAAAAATGTACAAGCATATTAGGTACTCCTTTTGAAACATCAACCTTGACTCATAATTATTAATTCTAACCAATAGTTTAATGGCTTTTGCACACGGCCACCTTTTATGAATGAAACAATGAGAACAAAGTACAATAGTAATATAGTGAAAATGAGGCTGAAGCTTGAATGGTTGCCAATGACAACACGTCTTCACACGGTACATTTTGTTATTCCATACGAAACAAAATGTTTTAGACATCTGCGATTCTGCGTGCATCTTTGCTATTAGAGCAATTACGTGAACATAATGTTTACATGTTATCCATTTATTAGAGCAATTACGGTATACTTGGCATCGGCACTATTTACACAGTATTACTGAGTATACGAAAATCGGCCGCTACCTAAACAATATCAAAGCACATGGCACACTGTATCGTGGCTGCACATATTAATACTAGGACTCTTTTGACTATTTCAATACTGGTATCGGGGTCGATATATTAATTTGTCGAGATATTGTAAACCTAAATGATAGTTTTTTTGTTTCCGTTTTTTTTTGGGTCAAAATGTCACTTATTATGAAATATCGGTGACGTCAATATCGGGACCTTTACAGGCTACCGATACCGATATTGCCGATATCCAGATATCGGTGCCAATATATCGGTAGACCCCTAGTAAAAATGCAACCTATCCCTAATCCATATGATATTAAATTTAAGAATGAACAGATTGCAAGATGTATTAAATGCATTTTTAAAAAATGCTGTTGTTACTACACTCTATTAACAGCGTCTTCTTACACCAATTTTTTATAGCAAATCCCCCCTGGAAACTTAAATATTACAATAATAGGGGAAGAGCGCTAAATCCATTTTTATAAAATGACATGGGCTGCATGGTGGGAGTTCAAGTTTCACCCATTTTATAAATGGCAAAGCAAATCTAATTCTCATAAGATTATAATACAACCGAGCAACCAATTTTAGTTATAACATACTTACTGGTATTGCAATACTAACCTTCATAATTAATGTTTCCTTGGCTATCTTCTTGTCCAGCAATTAGTTGATCTACTTCATCTTCAGTTAATTTCTCTCCTATGAGAGTTAAAATAAAACTTGACAAGGTGGTTATGAATGGAACAACATCAAGACAGGAAGTAAATTTAATTCTAATACTATATATAAACTATTATGACATAAATCTGTTCGTTAAAAAAATAAATTGAAAAAATCCTAATATAAAATGTTTGTTGTTGTATCACACTTCCCCATTCATGAAATATGTAAATAATTAAACAATTTATATTTTATTTGTGAAGTGGGCAAGAATATCCAGAATGGAGAAATTCAAGTTATTTATTAATTACACAATTATAGAAAATCAAGAGTTTTCATTTTCAAGTTATCAAGTGCAGTTTTAATAACATAAATAAATAACTTTTAATTTATGTTAAATAATGAAAACATATTCTACACATAATGAATCTTTATTATGTAAATAATTAATCTTTTTACATAACGATATTAAACTCAGCCACTTATTCCATTAGTAATGATGATAGGAAACAGTATAAAAGCTGCAATATAACATTTTATGAGGCAGTTAATACCGATATTTATTGATTGTATTGCATATAGAGCAGTTTAAATTAGAAGCCTGAGCTAATAGTTCTTTACCTTTAACTAAAAATCAGCCTTGAAAGGTTAACTCCTAGTCAAAATGCTAGATTTTATAGTTATTTTGTCCACCATTTTTCTTTCCAAATGGAAAAACTTACCCAAGAGAAGTCATGATATGTCTGAACTCTGCACAGCCAATGGTTCCATTCTGGTCTTTGTCAAATACCCGAAAACCTTCAATGAAATCTTCAATGGGAGGCTGGATTCGATTTTTACTGATTGTTTGGAGGATTGGGAAAAATGTCTCAAAAGAAATTCTTGCCGCTGCCAGAAAAGAACGAAGAGACAGTTTTCATGGGTTGGTGATAAAAATGTTACCTTGTAAGTAACATTGAAACTTTTTAAAATGGATCATTTAGAAAAATAAAAAACAAAACGCAACCTTGTATTCATTCAGTGAGATGAAATAAATCTAACAACTATGATCAATAACTAAGTAAGACATTTAGAAATTAATCTAACACGTACCAGGATTTTGACTGTAGCCGCATTTTTTTATCTCCAGCTCGGTTGGATTCTGGTTATTGGCCCTAAGAACATCTCCAATGCTAGAGGCAGGAATCTTGTCATCTCCTTTGTCGTCAAACATGCTAAAAACTTCCTTTGCTTCCAATATGTCATCTTCAGACCACTTATTCTAAATATACCAAAAATGCCTTTGTCATTAGCGATAAATAAAAGGATTGTCTGGGTTTATTTCATGCATGTAATTGTAGTTTAGGCACTAATATATTCAAACACACATACATATGAGCATTTTTTTCAAAAATTTGTCATTTTCGGCACAGTGAAATTAAAAAAAAATGAAAGTTATTTTCCTTGTGATTTTTTTTAATGATAGTTATTAGTGACCATTTAATTACATGTACTATATTTTAAAAAATTAGACCTTTACTGTAAAACAAAAATAGTACTGCTTTATTGTTATCCCAACAACATTTGCTTCCTGCTCAAAATTCTTCTTAAACCTATATTCCTTCAAAACTTTGTCTGTAGCAACTGATTACAATAATGAGTTGGATTATTCTTTGATTTCATTCATGACTGCAAGATAAAACTTTAAGGTCCTTTTAACTGATGATGAAGCTTTCCTCACTTTCCTATGTTTTCTTTGAGAGTAACTTCTTAGCTTTCCATCATGAGTTGCATGTTTGTTCACCTTTGATTTGTTTGAAGATTTTCGTATTGGTTCCCTTAAAGTGTTAAGCTTTCGCTCAGAGGCTTCCACCTCTCCATTCAGAAATTTGGCCCGCTTTTGTGCCCGAGGTATTAGGGTTTCGGTGACATAAAAGAATCGACATAACCGATAAGAAAATGCTAAGACAAAGAGAGAATTTGGCGGTTCCAATAAAAAACGCCGACTTAATAGGGTTGGCGAGTTAACAGAGGTCGAGTTAAGTGGGTTCTACTGTAATAGTGATGACGTGTATATTATTTATATACCGGAATATGGAGAAAGCGATTTGATGTCACCGTCGCTTGCGTTAGTCTCGTATGCTGCCTTGCATCTTAACCATAAAGTTGCGGTTAACTGGACCTGATTAAATGGGACCGGTCCTAATCTGAGGGCCGGTTAAACATTTAACCGTTAACAACCTTAATCGTGGCCAATAAAAACTTTACCTTTTATACGCATTGTTATGGTTTTACATAATGTTCAAACACATATGAACATATTGAAATATGAATGTAATTATGAATGGGTTTTATGTTGGCGACATGGTCTTTTCCATATATACACATTTTTAAATATTCAATAAAAAATCACACATATGCCTGAATTTGAAATATCATATATTTTAAGCTTCAGAAATGAATGCTCTTTAAAACCATACAAGCCACTCAAAAAATGTGCTCCACTTCAACAATTATCAAACTTTATATACGTGGGACATGAAAATGACAAATTTTTGAAAAATGCCCTTAAGTAAATACACACACCTGTGAAATAACTACAGATGTTTATAACAGCTGTTCACATATTTAAGGGTGCCGACAAGTTACATATTGTTAATCCTAAAGTAATGGGTCAACAGATATATAGCATCTGCTCAAGCTTGTAGCATTTATATCACAATTTACTTCATAATATAAACACCTTTTGAAATGAGTCATTAGGCATAGTAATCTCTAATAATAATAAGTTGGACTACCTCTGATCTAAAAAAAGTAATAACTTATCTAAATGAAAACATAAGAATCAAGTATGAGTTAGAAAGCAAAGTCAAGAAGTTAAGTCCACTTAATTATTATTAATGAATGTTCAATTAGTACGCTTAGGATTAACTTAACACTTAGTTCTTGGCTAGACCTAATCTTAATGAAGGAAGTGTCTACATGACCGGCAACCAGTTTAAGACCAACTTCGGCTTTTTGTAATCAATATCTATGTTGAAGTTTGCCATCATGATACTCAAAACAGCACCCAATTTAGTCCTTTCATATAAAATAATATTTTCGTAACAGAATAAATCCAAGAGCCAGTTGAAGTTTTAACACAGGCCACATTTGGCCTGCCAGTGGGTCTTAAAAAAACCCCTGAACTAGAGGCTATTTCTCAGTATGACTACCACGTGACAACTGTCCTGGATTGCTGCAATAAAAAGCGAGATATGTTATTTGGTCAGTCATAAAACTTCACTTGCTCAGCAACTCATCGGTTAGAGAGCCTATCCTTTAAATGGAAGGTTGAGGGCTCAAATCTTTCTGAATACCCAATCCAGTAAGGATTTTTTAGAAAAAAAAAGGTCGTATCAAAGTGATGTTTTGTTTTTAAAAAATTGAAAGTTGATATTTAAATATAAAATATTGATTTATGATTTAGTCCATTTTTGGACTACCTACTTAAAGATTTTAGTTTTAAATTTCAAATTTTAAAATGTTGCATTTTAAAATTCTTAATGTCAGTAACAAAACAGTAAATTTTTAACTAAAACTAGTAAACACATAACACAAACTTTTTACAGTAAAACAAAAGTTAACTATTTCATGAAATATAGACTAGTTATTCTTGCAATGTACACAAAAATTTTATTCAAGCGAAACCAGTTTGAATAAGCAAATCTTTAATTACTGTATTTAAATTTTCTTAATATGAATTCAATGCATAGGGCAGGTTGAGTCCTGAAAAAAATTCAGGATTTTTAAAGCTCAAGTGTTATGTATGTGCAATTATTTTTGTATGTCAATGCCCATGCACAGCAATTTAGAAATTCATACCCACTAAAGTCTTGGAAGTCACTGCTACACATAAAAAAGTAAATGTGTAATTAAATGGTTGAATAAATCCTATCATATTCTTCATATCTGTTTTTTTAAACCCAAACATGCATATCGAAAATAGTAGGTGTAAGTGCAAGCTGATATACACATGAAAAGTACGTTGGGTCAAATATTAATTTGAACAACAAAGAAAATAGTTTGCGATACTATCTCAACAAATCATTTGGATCCTTGTGAATTTTTTATTTATTTCACGTCAGTTAGTCCAAATTGGTGTTATTGTTTGAATTTGAAGATAAGCACAGAAGATTTTTGCGATCTAAATTCTTATAAGAATGCATGGACCAACCATGTTGGTCTTTTGGCAAGTGACACAGAGTTCACAGGCCAGAACTATGAGGGGAATTGTGTGGCACAATGCCCAGTAGCCTTTGTTTCCTTAACTAGTGACAGGCACCCATTCATTTGGATTTGGCGATTTGGAGCTGGGTGGACTCAGGGACACTAAGTCACGGGAACAAATCCCGTCCTTCACAGAGATTCAAACCAGTTACTTTCAATAGGCCAGCCAAGGGCCCATGCCTCTTGACCACTGTGCCCTCCAAAAGAAAAAAACAAACATTTTAAAACAAGAGCTAAAGACTAAAGTGTGCCACGCAAAAAAGGGATTAAGAGGTGAAACACATTGGGGCTTTTTGGCTAAACTACTCCATACTTAAAATTAAAATGTTTTTTAAAATATTACTTTAAAGTGCCTATTCTTTAAAAAAATATATATTAAAATAAATAAATAAAAAAGAAACTTCTTGGGTAAATTATCGTTTCCGTGGCCAAGATGGCGGCTAGTCATTTCCGGCCGGCCACCGTTGTTGATAAGGCACGTGACCCCCGGAAAGTAGTGCTATGCAAGTAACAAAGATGGCGGGCGGATCGATAGTCCCAACCGAGGGAAAATGAAATGGGCCGGGCAATGGAAGATAATCACGAAAAATACACTTTTATCACTAAATTTATGAATAATTCTCGAGTTATATTCTTCCGAAATATCACTAGTAAAACACTAAAATCAGATTCCATTTAGCAAATCACTAATAAATTTCCAACTCGATGCTTGACCTACGGTGGCAAAGCGTAAAAGAGAGAGCCTTCAAATTCGCGGGCTTATTGCATCACTTGGTATGTCCGCAGTTTCGTATTCGATGATTCTTATCTAATAAACATAAGGGGAGGCGTTCCCCCTCCCCTTTCTTTTTTTTTATTTTGGGGAGGGAGATCCCTCCCCAAACCCCACCCCGCTTTTATTTTACTTTTTATTCGTATCTAATAATTTTCTCCTTAGACCCCTCCCCCTGTTTTTAAAACAGGAAAACAAACATATTCAAGGGAAGCAATCGAGTAAAATACAGAGGGCAATAAAAACAAAATTGTAACTTGTGTATAGCAACGGTAGCGTCAAAGTGACGTCACTTCACCCGGAAATGACAAGCCGCCATCTTGGCCACGGAAGCGATAACCAGCCACTTCTTGATTTTTTATATTGCTTTTGGTTATTTTCTGATTTAAACTTGAAAATCTAAGGCTTTCATTTAGGCTTATTTAGGTGTCTACACATTACTATTACTCTTCTTACCATAAAAGTTAATCGGAATCCAAGGGAGGATAACAATTTTAATAAGCCTATTCCTAGTAAAACCTAGGTGGTGTCATGATGTAGGCTTAAGTTAATTAGCAATAATAGTATAGAAATATAAGTAAATAGCGGCTAGGTCCAAGTGAGCCAAAGCCAAATGACTCAAACTCAAACGTCTAAGTACTCTAAGTCTAAGTTAAAAAATGAAATCTCATTAAATCACTCTTACTTTTGTCACTAGTGTTAAAATTCAATATTATACCCTAAGTTAAAATCTATAATAAAATATTAATAATCTTACTGAAAATTACTAAGAAAAATATAATTTAATAAAATAAATTACCATTTTAAAAATATAATGACGAACTAGACTATCCTTCGCTATCAACTCAATGGGTTTGGCTGCTACTTCCGTGTTCTACGAGTCGTTTTCCGGTTTTCTTCGGTCATTAAAAATATGCCCATGTTAAATTTAACAATTAAATTTCGAAAACAATTAAAATACATAATAATTAAAATTTAATTTCATTGATAATTTTATTTTTAATTTCAATTAATTTTTAAAACATAAAGAACATATTTTCTAGATTTTTTAGAAATACATTTCTTCCTGAATATTAACCGCATCAGTTCTGGCTCATCTCGTGACATATTTTCAACATTAGTCACCGACCCAGAAAAAAACAACTAACACATCCACCTCACTCCACCTATCGAACACAGTAGTTCATCCATATTAATAGAAATTATTTTAAGCATGAAAATAATGAAAACAAAAAGAACTTGTTTATAATTTCATTATAATCACTTCTATACTTTATTTATAAAATTTTACCAAAAAAAAACAAAACAAAAAAAACAAACTTCAGTAAAAAAAATTACTTCAACAATAAATGTTAGTTTTTAGACACTGACACACTTAGTCTAAGTCTTATCTAGGCAAGTTGTTTTTACTTGCTTTAACTGACAAACTAAAGTAGTCTCCTTGATCTTAGTGCGGCCTTTGATACCGATGACCATCAGACAATTTTCAGAACATTTCAAAATGACTACAGAGCAAAACGAATGTGATATGTATATTTATTTAAATGCCTTATTATTTTTCACTCGTCAAATCAACGGAATAATATTTTAAATAAAATTTTAATTCTTGTTTTAAGCCTTGGCACACCATAAAGTGAACTCCGGGTAATACGCCGTGAATGTTCATTCTCTTTTGGGTCGAGCCGTTAGGCTCTTAGGATCCGGTTCATTTTATCGCATGCGAGCCTCATCAAGCGGGCATCGCCATGGGCCATAGAGGTAGTCCTCTGCAGGTACCGGTGTAACAGGCCAGATTAAACCCCTGACCAGAATATACCCGGGTATAATCTGGCCTAGGCCAGAATATACCCCGGGGGTTAAACTGGCCTAGGCCAGAATATACCCCCCCCAGGCCAGAATATACCCCTTTGACAACATGAGGATATATAGTAAAAAATAGATGAATGACTAATTAGAAATTCTATTGGTGTTTTATCTTTGTCCTAGACGTTAAACTAATTTCTTAAGTAGGAAAGATGTTTTATTTACAATAAAATAATAATAATTAAATGAGTTATTTTATTACAATGTCTAATAGGACGGTCACTTTTTATCTATAGTTACAGTCAATACAAGTAAGATGGAATCGGCGTTTGTTTATTTTTTTAATTTTTTTGTTGTTGTTGTTGTTGTTTTTTTGTTGTTGTAATTTGAAAATTGACTCATAGAAGCACTAAATGAATTGATTATTTTTAAAAAATAATTTAAGCACGATAAGGAACTATATTTGTTGCTTTTCAACGCTTTCAAACATTTATTATTCCTTGACCTCGCTTATTTATCGAATCATTACGTTTCATTATTTTGAGTTTGGGCTGTTTAAAAGAACAGGGCAAGACTAAACATCGTTTGACTTCCCCAACGTTGCTCGTCGTATTTCCGTACCTTTATCGGTTTGCCTTCGGTGACGCGGCGTCTTAAGACATTAAAAATAAACCTCCCATCCTGAAGCGCTAATCATTTTTATTTTTAAATCATCGCAATTCATTTGTACCCATGTTACTCTTAAAACAGTAAGGTCAATCTTGTTGGATTTCGCCAAAGTTGGATTGTCCGCTTTCATCTATTGTTAAGAAGTACGGTTGGTGTACCGTGACGCGGCGTTTAATCTGTAGTCAAAAGAACCTCTCCCCTCGTCGCACCCATTATTTTATTTTAAACAAGCCCTATTTCCTTTGAAATGCGTTAATCTACATGAGTAGCGTAAAGTTGCGAATGGTGTCAAGCTTGTTTGATTAGGCCAATCTTGACAAAATCGTCGAATCGGATTTCGCGCTTTAATAACACATTTTTGGTCACTATAAAATAACCCCCCAAACGACCAGACCTCAAAATTTTTCAACCATGGATGACCAACTGTATGATCAGATTTTAAGATTCTACTCTACAACGAAACACAAGTACCCCCAGTGGATCTATGACTTACCTTCAGAGAAACGGTCAAACGCCAAGTCACAATTTAGACAAATAGCAAGACCTTTTCAAGCAAAAGAGGGGATTCTTTACCATGGTGAAAAGGAAGTTCTCAATAAAAGTCGCCTGCCAAATATCCTGAAGGCGTTTCATGACAACCCAAATTTTGGTGGCCATTTTGGCAGGGATAAGACATTATCCAAAATCTCTGAACGATATTATTGGAAGAGAATGAAAAATGACGTTCACCAATATGTCAAAGCCTGTCAAAAATGTTTTGTCATAAAACCAAAAACCAGCAAGGAGGCACCACCACTGATCAATATACCAGTGCCTGTGAAAGTATGGAGCTTAGTCGGTATTGATATGATCGGACCTCTTCAGGAAACAACTAATGGAAATAGATATATAATAACTGCAACCGATCATTTTTCCAAGTTGACTGAAGCAACTGCTGTTCCCGATAAAAGTGCAAAGTCAACCGCAAAATTTCTTTATTCTGTTATTTGCCGCCTTGGCTGCATGGATATTCTAATTAGTGACCAGGGACGTGAGTTTGTGAACATAGTTATTGACAACCTTATGAAACAGTTTCAAACTGATCACCGCATTGCATCAGCCTACCATCCACAAACAAATGGTCAACGAGAACGCGACAACAGAACTCTTAAAGAGACTCTTAGCAAGCTTGTCAATGAACAAGGTAACGACTGGGACCAATTTATTCCTGATGTTCTTTTAGCATACCACACATCTGTTCATGGCTCAACCAAGTGCACTCCTTTTGAAATTATGTATGGGCGGAAAGCCAAGCTACCTACGGATCTCAGGCCTGTGGAAGATGGAACAGTTTTACCAACAACGTATTTGGACAATGCCAACCCTGATGTGCTGAACACACTTACAGCCATTCAGAAAAAGCTGCATCTAACCGTGAGTACCAATATCCGCTCAGCCCAGTCGCATCAAAAGTGTAACTTTGATCGCAGAAATACAAGCAACCAAGAAATAACTGATGATTCCATAGTTTATATTAAGAATCATCGCCGCATTCATCGCATGGGTTCGAAGATGGAACCTCGATGGATTGGTCCCTACAGGGTGGTAGAATCATTGAACAAGGGAAGAGTTAAGCTAAAGAATATAGCGACCGAAAAAATACTCAGAAACACCTACCATGTCAGCAACCTTAAAGTTTACAGTAATGAACAGGGTTCTTCACCAAATCAGGGTCTCGATGATTCTGTTAAAGGTACTGTCAATGGGAGCCTACAACAAAATGAGCAAAGCATGAGCGAAGAAGCGAACATCATTGCGATACAATCTGTCTCTAAACCAATGCAGATTGGGGCCTTTAACCCACTAACAATTTCAAAAAGAAAGCGTCTTTGCATAACTCTTGGCCTTACTTTTGACAACGTTGTATATTATGGTCGCACTCGAGATCTCGAACAACCGAGGCGTACATATAAAACTAAAGGGGATGGAAACTGTTACTTTAGGGCCATAAGTTACATTCTGACAGGAACAGAGGACAACCACATTCTTCTCAGAGATAAAGTAGTTCAACATATGAACACTGGCATTACAAAACAACTACAGGACTACTTGAATCAAAATGTGGAGGAGTATATACACATTTCTGGTATTTCTCGTGATGGAGTCTGGGCAACTGATGCAGAAATCCTGGCAACAGCCAACCTTTTACGTTT
This sequence comes from Ampullaceana balthica, assembly GCA_944989445.1. Taxonomy (NCBI): domain Eukaryota; kingdom Metazoa; phylum Mollusca; class Gastropoda; family Lymnaeidae; genus Ampullaceana; species Ampullaceana balthica. Next base: position 185,401 of record CALYLW010000653.1, on the reverse strand, counting down.
GGACATTGTTGTCTACACCAAAGTAGGTGATTCGATGGATTGGTTGACCTATCCAGCAAGTTTTGATCTTCAGTCAACGACAGAACATGGACTTTACCTTCAAAACCAGAACGGTCATTTTGATGTTGTAATTAGTGTTTAAATGTTACTCTAAGTAATTAATTGTGCTAAATGTTGTATATATTATGGACCTTGTTATTAGTTAATGTTTAAACTTTAAAAAAATTAAATGTCTTAATTTCTATTCGAATGTTAAAGTAGTGTCCTTTTATTAGATAGATTTTAAAAATGTCTTTAATCAAATCTTTATTCTTTATTATTATTATCAAAATCAAAATTTATTTTTTTAAATTAATCAATTGAATGATTATTTGAATAATCACTTTATAAACAAAAAAATGCAAACTATTTCATTCATGGAAAACATTTAATCCAAACTCAAAATGCTAAGTACTTATGCGTAATATTAAGAGAGAAATTATCATGGAATCCCCATGTCAATGAAGTTATTAAAAAATCAAACAAAAATATTACGCTTTATAAAGAGAAACTTTTACAGATATAATATACATCGTGGAATGGATGCTTGAGGAAACCAGGAAAACCAACGCTGTATCAACATTTAAAACTCTAATAAAACTGCAAGACTAGACATAAACCAAGGATCAGCGTAGGATGCAATAGCCTTCTGTATAGAAGGAGCGTCTTTAAATGATAATATAATATAAGGGTAAGGAACCCAAGGTATTCGCACCCGTTTGAAAAGCAACAAATTTATGTAGTGCTTGATTAAGTCAATGTTAAATGGAAACAAATAACGCTGTTTCCATATTATATATATATTTGGACTGTAACTTTTTAGATTTTTTAAGATTTCATATTTTAAAAACGACAAAGGGAGAGTATTATTTTCAAATAAAAGGTCATGCTCCTTTCATTCATAGGATAATATTTGATCATTAATTATTATTTTGTTTTACAAAAACAATTTTGCTACTTTAAAAAAGAGTTTAACTATCTGATAGAGCTAAAACATCAAGAGAAAGTTTATAAAGTCATTCATCCATTTTTTACTATATATCCTCATGTTGTCAAAGGGGTATATTCTGGCCTGGGGGGGTATATTCTGGCCTAGGCCAGTTTAACCCCGGGGGTATATTCTGGCCTAGGCCAGATTATACCCGGGTATATTCTGGTCAGGGGTTTAATCTGGCCTGTTACACCGGTACTTCTCCCTCCAAATCCCCGCACAGCTTGGGGCACTCTTCGCCTCCTCCGGGTGGCAACACAGCCGACAGGCCAGTTCCCTTCTAGTGTTGAACTTGTACAGATAGCTTCGTATGGGACAATGTTCAGTTCCCATTCTAGTTATGAGCGTCTGATTGCTACGTCCAATTTCCCACCAGAAGTCGCTTTTGCTCGGTCGCGGCATGTACTGGAATACTTTTCTGGCCTTGCTTCCAGATGCCCAATCCTGAAGCCATTTCTCACGGAAATGGTCTTTGAGCCACGATCTGACCCCCCAGCTGGGTCATCGGGCGGTCGGGTTGGGGCTGAGCTGACCAATCTCTCGCTAGCTTGTCGACCCTGTCTGAATGAGGCTCGCCACTGTGCCCAGTGATACAGTGCTGGAAAAACATGCCCGTCACCCGCCACAATGTCAAGTCAACACGGACAGTTCCCTGGTATTCAACAATAAGGGATGAACTTCGACGCGCCAAGAAAGATCGCCGTGTAGCTGAAAAGACGGGGTTGAAGACAAGGCTTGTCGTATATAAGCAAATTTATTCTACCGCCAAGCGATGTGTGACTAACATCGTACATCAAGCAAAGACCTCGTACTATAGTAATAAAATACTCACAAGTAGTACTAGTAGGCAACTATTTAATGTATGTAATAACCTCAGAGGGAGTGGTAAAGCTGTGGTCCTTCCCTCTGTATATCCACTGCATCAACAACCAGATATATTTTGTAATTTTTTAAATCCCTTATATTAACTTCGCGGCCGTCTCTGTCTGTCTTGGGCTCGGCGGGCGGAAAAACAGAAGTCAAAAATGACCCACTTCCCATGATCCGATCGAACTGAAATTTGGCACACGGACCCGTCTAACCTAACAATGCATCGTATCAAAATTTCAGATCGATCGAACGTACCGTAATTAAATTAATGCATTTTTAGTTTATCCTTATATGAGGTATGTAATTTAAATTCACTGTTTGTTATTGTTTTTTTTCTCCCACTTCCAAGTGAGTTTGAGTTGACGCCGACCGTCGTGTTGACGCCGACCGTCGTGCCGACACCCCCTCACATCCCACCCCCCATTTATTAAAGACAAGGGACATCACTCGGTGTCAGTCTGTAAATGTTTGAAAATAATCAATACTGTTAGTTATGTCTCATATATAAGGGATTTATAGTCAAAAACTTTATTTTTACGGGTTTGTTTTATTTACAAACAAAATTGCCACAATTCGGGCTGAGCTTGACAGAACGGTGTTACCACCACATAATTTATCTCCTTCTTTTGCTGTGAGGTCAAACTTTGAAATTTTCCAGCCTGTTACGGAAAATGAGGTCAAAGCTGTTATTCTAAAATCTAAGCCAACGTCCTGCTCTCTTGCTCCAATCCCCACTCCACTATTGGTTGAGTCACTAGATCTCTTACTTCCAACAATAACCAATATAGTAAATGAGAGTCTAACATCTGGTACCTTTCCTCCTTATGTAAATCTGCTGTAATATAAACCATTGCTAAAAAACAAGGATTAGACCTAAACAATTTATCGACCTGTGTCTAATATTTCATTTATATCGAAGGTCATAGAAAAACTTGTCTTAAAACAACTTTTTGCTTATATATCTTAACGACAACACTCTTCTAAGTCCTAAATAGTCGGCCTACAGACCTTCTCACAGCACAGAGACCACCCTGTTGAAGGTAACAAATGACATCCTACTCGCACTGGACAGTGGGAAAATCTCTTTATTGGTCCTCTTAGATCTTAGTGCAGCCTTTGACACCGTCGACCATCAAACGTTGCTAAAAACCCTACACATTTTTTTTGGATTTCTGGCTCAGTTCTGGATTGGTTTCAATCATACTTATCTAACAGATCACAGGTGGTATCAGTAAATGGCTGTATTTCTCACAGAGCTGACTTGGTTTATGGTGTGCCTCAAGGCTCCGTTTTGGGTCCGGTTCTTTTCGTAATGTATACAAGGCCACTACTTCTACTGCTCGAAAAGCATTCAGTTAAAAGCAAATCATTTGCAGATGATACTCAGCTATACACTCACACTGATGCCTCTGATATTGACTCCACTGTCCAATTGATGCAGGAGTGCATTAGTGAGGTAAAGTCTTGGATGACTTTCAGCAAGCTCAAGCTGAATGACGACAAGACAGAAGCACTCCTATTTTGCAAGAATAAATCACGCAGTACTTTGTCTCTTCCTAATTCTATTCAGGTGGCTTGTTCTGATATACTGTTCAAAACATCGACTAGGAATCTTGGCTACATTATTTCTGACAACATGTCTACCAACAACTTCACCAATCACATCTGTCGCTCTGCCTACACCGCCATTCGTCAGATCAGCTCATTCCGTCATTACTTAACAGTTAGTGCAACAAAAACTCTAGTCTGTGCTCTTGTTCTAGCTCGCATTGATTATTGCAATTCTGTTCTGTCAGGTTAGCCAAAACAATGCTTTAAAAAGCTACAGAAAGTTCAAAATTCAGCTGCCAGACTAGTTCTTAAGGCAAAAAAACATGACCATGTTACTCCGCTACTTTACTCACTTCATTGGCTACCTATACAAGCTCGAATTGATTACAAACTGGCTGTTCTTTGTCACAACTTCTTATCTGACTCATCTCCTTCCTATCTTACTGAACTTCTGTCGGTCTACTCACCCAGTCATCAGCTACGCTCTTCTGCAGACACACGTATTCTCTGTGTTCCTAAGACATGAACTAAAACTTTTGGTGAAAGGTCATTCTCTTTTTGTGCAGCCAAACAATGGAATTCTCTACCATTACACATCCGTAGTATTCCAACTACCAAGTCCTTCAAGACTGCACTTAAGACGCATCTTTTCAAAATGTATTTACAAAATTAATGAAACAACATTTGTTTTTAATGATTAGCGTAGCTTATGCGTAATGTACTGTCCTTTATGTTGTTATTATGGTATGAATGGTTATTTAATTATTATATGTATGTTATGATCTCCATGTAAAGGGCTGTGAGCCCGGTTCCTTACTGGGATACAGCGCTATATAAATTATCAATTATTATTATTATTATTAACTATTTGCTCAGCTGCAGAAGCCAGTGACGATCTATAAGAGCTGGATTGGTGTGATCTCATCCGCAATATAATACCGCTGAGGTGTTTTGCACTTTCTGGAGTATCTTTAGCTTGTTTAGAGGCAATACCCACAGCCCACAGTCAACTGTTTAATGCACTCTAGTCTTGGTTGTATTAAAGAAACAGCTACAGCATTTGCCATTCTCATATTAAATTAATGATGCCACTGACACAGGGCACGCAGATGACAGAAATATTTGTCACTCCTCGTGGATGGTTACATCGCTAACGGTCACATCAGCTCGACCCGCCACAACCATGCAGTAAGGAAAACGCGACTCCACTCACTTCATTGACCAACTTTACAAGCACACACTCACTACTAACATTCTGATCTCTGCCGGTTCTCCCACTCCTGCCGTTTAAATCTTAGCTAACTTCTCTCTATTTACGATATCGCAGCCTCAGACAAGAGTTTTAAGGTCTGAAAGACACAATTTTAATAAGCAAGGCACAGCGATAGATTTTCGATAAAAAAAATAAAAAAATAATAAAGTTACATGTGATGGATCCCCAATAACTGTTAGAGAGAAAAAAATAACAATAATAGTGTGACTGCCCTTAATAAGTTATTTTTGTTTCTTAAAAAAAATAACACGATCTTATTTTAATAAACCGTATCAGTGAGAAGTTTCCTGCCTGCACTTTGATCATAAAAGTATTCCAATGTATTTACCATCTATAGCAACAGTTGACATTTAACAATCATTCATTTGTCGGCAAGCTCGTTGGAGGTTCATCCGGAGATAACAAAAACAGTTAATGTAAATGGATCATCCAAGGTTTTGACCCAATATGACCGGACAATAATATACAAAAAGTGATACTAAATCTAGTGACAACACATTTGAATATGATATAAATTAGTACAGTGAAAGGACAAATCCATTTTTGTTGTGAGAAAATATAAGAAAAAATGTTGACAGAACTCAAAAATAGAAAAGAGAAGACATTTTTTAAAAGAGTGAAGTTAAAAACAAAAATTTATAAAATACCTTAAAATATACACTTTAAAAAATTATAAAATGAATGATATGCGAACATTTTGAGTGGTACATGTATAGCCTTAAAATAGCGTGGTGTGCCCAGGACATGCAATGACATTTTATCAAAACTATATTTAATCGCAATAATTTGTTATCCCAATTATAGCGATGACAGGACACTTTGTTCAAGACATGCAAGAGTCCGGCTCACTAACGCACACGCGCACACACGCACACACATACACACACGGGCGCGCGCGCACAATGCACGCACGCACGCACACACATTCGAAGTGACTTTGTAGTACTTTGAACAACAAACCATTTTAATGAAAATTTATTTAAATATTTTTTTAAAATTTAACCTGGTTCAAGTATAACATTACCCCTAAGGCATATATAGATGAGTAATCGTTGTTTAACGAACACTTCGTCCAGTGGCAGTAATTGACAAGCATGCTATGTGTTACATCATATAACCCAAAGATGGGTTCTGATGAAGTCCTGATTTTTTTCTTGAATGAATTGCTTATGTCAGTAGCATCTATATACCATACATATTATTTTCTCTCTCTCTCCTTCTCTCTCTCTCTCTCTCTATATATATATATATATATATATATATATAAAAAATATAAATATATATATATTATATATAAATTTCATTCTCTCACTTTTACTCTCTTTTAACTCTCTCTATTTCATTCTCTCTGTCTGTTTCTTATTACTATTTCTCTTATCTTCTCTCTATCTATATCTCTCTTGAAAAACTTTTCGCTTGTAAAATGCATTTAAAAATTATATATATACTAGCAGACCCGTCGTGCGTTGCAACGATCTCAGTAAAAATTAATACATTTGAAGAAACCAATGAGTGTAATGCTTTTAAAAATTCTGCCAGAAACCACCGAGGAAGTGTGAAAAAAAAATCAAAGTATCATAGCAAACGGATAAATAAATTAATAATTAAATAGCTTACAAAAGAAGAAACGATATTTAGGGCCCCGGTCCCAAAATGAGGGATAATTTAATTTTTTTAGTGCCATTGTACTCAAGCTATATTTCTCAATATCGTGTAAAATTGAATAAGGAATACAATTATTAACGTGCAGTAAAAAAAAGACATTTGGGGCCACCAGCTCCGAGGGAATGACATTAGGATTTCAGTGCCCTATATTAATTTAATATAGGCTCTTAAATTTGTATATACTAAGTTGGTCGAAATCCATTTATTTTCTCATAAGCTAACGCTGAAACTAATTTTTATATAACTAATATAGGGGGAAAACTGACATTAAGGGGCCACCGGGCCCATTCAGTGCAAGATGTCAATTTCAAAAACATTTTCATTTTAAATCAGTTTCATAATGGATGTATTTCTCAAGGTTTTTAAAAAGTGAATAGGAAAAACAAATACGAAAAAATGACATTTGGGGCCCTCGTCCCCGAGGAAATTGACATTAGAAGTTCAGTGCCCTTAAGTATTTTAAAATGGGCTTTCAAGTTTTTGCATACAAAGTTTGGTTAAGATCCATTCATTTACGCAGTAGCTAACGAAAAAAACCCTAATTTTTATATAGCTCATATAATTAAAAACGACATTAAGGACAAGATATAAAGTTCAAAATACCTGTTCATTTCAATATGGATGATAATGGATACATCTATCATTATTTTTAAAGATCGCTAATAATTGAATGGGTAATAAAATCTTAAACTTTTAAGAAAATAATTAAATATTTAAAAAATCTTTTTTTTAAAAAAAGGACACGCTTTTAACATAATCACTACTTTTAGTTATGTCTCATATATAAGGGATTTATAGTCAAAAACTTTGTTTTTACAGCTATTTTTTAAAACTTATAGTAAAAACTCTTTACAATTCACGTCTGACGTCCACACATCTTTTTAAATCTATTATATTAACTTCGCGGCCGTTCATCTCTGTCGTCGGATTCATCATCTCATGGGCGGGCGGGCGGAAAAACAAAAGTCGAAAATGACCCACTTTCAGTGAACCGATCGTGCTGAAATTCGGCACACGGACCCGTCTCACCTAACAATGCATCGTATTAAAATTTCAGATCGATCGATTGTACCGTAACTAAATTAATGCATTTTTTAGTTTGTCCTTATATAACGTATGTAATTCAAATTCACGGTTTGTTATTGTTTTTTTCCCCACGTGAAAGTTTGAGTTGACGCTTTGAGGCGAATTATAGAAGAACCGGGGTGCTTTTGTTTACATTTTACGTGTCGCGCTGAGCTCGGTCAAGCAAATCTGTGACCAGACTTTTCCTCTCTCCCCCTCCCACCCACCCCTCCCCCCCTCCCCGAGGGTTATGAAGCAAAGTTGAGTTAAGACAGATTCAGTCTGTAAATGCTTGTCGCGTTTAAAAATAATCAATACTGTTAGTTATGTCTCATATATAAGGGATTTATAGTCAAAAACTTTGTTTTTACGGGTTTGTTTTATTTTACCTCTATTTTTTTTATACCAAACACTTCATAAGCGCCCACCCAACGTTTTATACCACGGTGATGTGTTCACGTTGTGAAAACATGGATGTCAACAAAGCAGACGGGTACCGATGCTTATATAAAGATAAACTAAAAATGCAATAATTTCAATACCTCACATTCGATCGATCTGAAATTTTGATATAATGCATTGTCATTCAAGATCTATCTGTGGTAAAATTTTGAGATCTCTAGAACCATCAGAAGTAGTTTAATTTTACGTTTCAAGATTTGAAGGAAGGATGGATGGATACAACATACAAACAGTGTGACTTAAATAAAAGCGTGTAAAAAGGCATTTTTGGCCCCCAAGCCTGAAGGAATGATCATTAGAAGTTCACTGCCCTATAGTATTTTAAAATTGGCCGTCAATGCTTTATATACAAATTTTGGTTAAGATCCATCAAATTTATACATTAGCTAACGCTTAAACTAATTTATATATAGCTCATATAAGAAAAACATGACTTTATTGGCCCCGGTGCCAAATTTAGAAAAAGAATTGGCCATTTACCATCCCAGGAGCGTACTCAACAGTCTCTAAAAGTTTCATGACGATCGGGGGAAATGGTTTAGTCAGCTATAAAAGACATGCACACACACACACACACACTATCATTTTACACGCTTTTATTTAAGTCACAATGTTTGTATGTTGTATCCATCCATCCATCCTTCCATCCATCCATCCTTCCTTCAAAACTTGAAACGTACAATTATACCACTTTTGATGGTCCTAGAGATCTAAAAATTTTACCACAGATAGATCTTGGATGACAATGCATTGTATCAAAATTTCAGATCGATCGAATGTACCGTTTTGAAATTATTGCATTTTTAGTTTATCTATAGTCTATATATAAGCATCGGTACCCGTCTGCTTTGTTGACATCCATGAGTTCACCACGTGAACATAACACCATGGTATAAAACGTTGGGCGGGCGCTTATGAGGTGTTTGGTATAAAAACAATAGTGGTAAAAAAGATGTGTGGGCTTCAGACGTGAATTTTAAAGAGTTTTTATTATAAGTTTTAAAAAATAGCTGTAAAAACAAAGTTTTTGACTATAAATCCCTTATATATGAGACATAACTAAAAGTAGTGATTATGTTAAAAGCGTGTCCTTTTTAAAAAAAAGATTTTTTAAATATTTAATTATTTTATATATATATAGAAGAAGAAATTTAGGGATTTAGGGCCCATCCCGTGCAAAGTGTCCATTTCAAAAACCTGTTCCTTTTAATTCAGTTTTATCATGGATATATTTCTCAAGATCGTTATAACGTTAATGGGAAAATATCTTAAACATATACGAAAAAAGGCATTTAAGGCCTCCGGCCCCGAACACATTGACACTAGAAGTTCAGTGCCCTTACGTATTTTAATATGGGGTACCAAGTTTTTAATACAAAGTTTGTTTAAGATCCATTCATTTACTTAGTAGAAAAAAAGATAAACTAAATTTTATACAGCTCATATAAGCAAAAAACGACATTAAGGGCCCCAGGGCCCATTTTGTGCAAGACATAAATTTCAAAACACCTGTTCCTTTCAATATGGATAATAATAGATGCCTTTATCATTATTTTTCAAGATCGTTAATAAATGAATGGGTAATAAATTATTAAAAGTTTAGGAAAAAAGGCATTTTGGGCCCCTAGGAAAGAAGAAATGGACCATTAGGAGTTTATTGCCCTATAGTATTTTAATATTGGCTGTCAAGTTTTCATATACAAAGTTTAGTTAAGATCCATCAATTAACACAGTAGTTAACGCTTAAAATAATTTGTATATAGCTCATATAAGGAAAACATGACACTATGGGCTCCCGGCGCCCCACGGGTGTTAAATTTCGAAAATAAAAGTAGTCAGTTACCATCCCGGAAGCATAGTCAACAGTTTCGAAAAGTTTCATGACGATCGGTCAACTATGAAGGACATGTACACACACACACACAAACAGACATACTTTGATTTTTATATATATACTAGACGCCCCGCGGCGTAGCATACGCCGCAGACTTGCTCACGGAGAGTTCTTATACCCCTTTAATGCACTTTTTTAGGGCACCTACGGCGCCGAACTTTTTCAAAAGCCCAACTAACTTGTTCTTGTTTGAGCAATACGAAATATTAAACTTTCTGAAATGCACACAAAGTATTTTATAATAGGGGTTGTAGGGCGCCTACGGCGCCCCCTTTGTTTTTTGATGTTATAATTAACCATCATCAAATCCTCTTTTTACATTGTTCCCTTTTGCAAAATTAAAATATCAGCGAAAACAATGACGTCATATAATTTTTGTTTTACAGAGCATATTTAATTTGCACACCTTTTGATACATTGGTGCAGTAATTTGGTGCGTTGCTTTCTAAAATTAGTATCTGTTGCACATGCAGATTCTTGTTGCCTCGCAGGGTCCGACCACGAAGAGAATTATATAGATAGATATGAAGGGTCCCGGGCCTATCAGTTCAACATATGACGTTCGAAAAAGTGTTCATTTATATCAATTTAATAACAAATATATTTATCTTTATTTCTTAATATCGTTTAAAATTGAATGGGGAATACAATATTAAATTTTAAATGAAAAAAAGACAGGGCCCCAACCCAAGTGGAGATGGACATTATGAGCTCAGTGCCCAATAGTAATTTAATATAGGCTCTTAAGTTTCTATATACCACGTTTGATCAAAATCAAGTTATTTTCTCATTATCTAACGATTAAACTAATTTTTATATAGCTAATATAAGGAAAAAATACATTAAGGGGCCGCGGGGCACATTCGGATCAAGAGGTACATTTCAAAAACCTCTTCATTTAAATTCAGATTCATCATGGATAATTTCTGGTGATCGCTAAAAACTGATTGGGAAATAATATCTTACAGAAAACCAAAAGAGACATTTGGGGCCCCCTGCCCATTCGGTGTAATATGTACATTTTAAAATGCTGTTCATTTTATTTCAAGTTCATCTAGGATATATTTCTCAAGATCGTTAAGAATAGAATGGGAAATAACATCTTAAAATATATGAAAAAAAGACGTTAGGGGCCCCTGGAGGAATAAACAGTAAAAGTTCAGTGCCCTTTAGTATTTTAATTTGGGCTACCAAGTATTTGTATACAAATTTTTGGTTAAAATCCATCCATGTACTCCGTAGCTAACGCATAAACTAATTTTTATATATCTCACATTAGCAAAAAAACGATATCTATGGCCACCGGGCCCATTCAATGTAAAATTCTATTCTTTAAACCTAATTTCATTTCAATCAATTTCATAATGCATACATGTATTTATATTTCTGAAGATCTTAAAATAATGATTGGTAAATAAAATATAAAACGTTTAGTAAAAAAAGACATTTGGGGCCCCCATCCCCGAGAGACAGGACATTCGGAGTTCTGTGCGCCATAGTAATATCTATATAGACTTTTAAGTTTTAATATACAAAGATCGTTAAAAAAGAATGGGAAATAATATATTAAACATATTTTTTAAAAGACATCTGGGGCCCTCAGCCCCGAAGAAATAAATATTATATGCTGAGCGCCCTTTGTGATTTGAATATGGGCTTCAAAGGTTTTGTATACAAAATTTTGTTAAGATCCATTCATTTCTTCAGTAGCTAGCGCATAATAGCTCATATAAGCAAAAATGAACATTTAGGGCCCCAGGGCCCCTTTAGTGCAATATAAAAAGTTAATAACACCTGTGTATTTCATTCAATTTTATAATGGATATATTTATCTATATTTCTCAAAATCTTTAATAATTAAATTGGGAATACAATTGTAAACGTTTTTGAAAAAAGAAATTTTGGGCCTCCAGCCCCAAAGAAATGGACATTAGGAAATAAATGCCCTATAGCATTTCAATATCCGCTACCAAGTTGTAACATACAAAGTTTGATTAAGATACGTCAATTTACGAAATAGCTAAGGCTTAAACTAATTTTTATATAGCTCATATAAGAAAAAACTCCCATTATGGGCCCCCGGCGCCCCATGAGAGTTAAATTTTTTAAAAAAGTTGCCTATTTCCATCCCGGGAGCGTACTCAAAAGTCTCCAAAAGTTTCATGGCGATCGGATGAATGGCTTAGTCAGCTATAAAAGACATGCATACGTACATACATACATATATACTTTGATTTTTATATATATAGATATATTAAACACACGAATAAATACCGCCACCTCTCTTCAAGTTTTCCCTCTTTGAATCTTTGAAAGATTCAATCATTTTCTTAATTGATTTTATCATTACTTTGAAGTATAGACTCACTTGCCTGGCTATTGTAATTTTAATCGAATCCTCAAGATATTTGTACACTTAGTTATGGCCGTGCCTCACATTCTGTTATTGTAATGGAACATTTAAACAACATTTCTTATTATTATAAAGAACAAAAATTACGTTATTTCAGTTTCAGTTCAATTGTCCTGTAAATTGAAAAAGAAATACTCGTGGGCTATTGCGTCGTTTCAAGGAAAGGATGAGAAAAATAGTTGTAGTAATAAGACGGACAACAAAGTAGTTAGAGTTCAAAATGTAGAACTGTTTATTTATCTTGTACATTTTAAATGAGCTCTGAGTGTGAACTGAATGGCACATTAATGTGTAGGTGTTGCAAGAGAAGCATATTTCAGATAGACTGGCCATGCGTGTACCACACTGTTTGAGTTACTTTGAGGTTTTACTCGTTAATTCAATTTATCGATGTTGTTACTTAAAGTTAGTTCTTGGTGTTAAGATTAAATGCCAAAGACATTTAAGAACAAATTATTTTAAAAAGTCTCTTATCATATATATTATGTTAACGGCAAATTTGTGAACTCCGTGCACTGTATAAAAAAGTATGAAGCGGTTTATTATAATTTCTTTTTACAAATTTCCAAGGCGATATTTAAAATGCCATATTTCAACCCGGCAGTGTATAATAAATCCTAAAATTCATGTTTGAATCTTCCCTGTATACCAGGGGCACCAAAGCTTAAGCGCGAGTCCTATTATTTGTTTTTATGAATACATTGTTAGTCTTATTATTTATTTTATTGATGTATGATCTAAAACATAGAACATTTTGTGATTTAATGTTTCTTAAGTAATCATAAACCGATATCAATGGGAGCAATCTTAAAGTCTCATCCCATTTTTTTCTGACTGATCTTCAATAGGGCAAACCTCATGTGAGAGGGGGGCATAGGTTTACCTCTTTAAATTTGAATGAATAATGGATGTAGCTATTCATTTGCTTGGAGTATTTATTGGTATTAGAAAAATAGTTACTTGTACGTTAAAGAACTAGTCGATTCGTGTTTATGTATTAACGGGAGAGAGGAGTATAGGCAATAATTCAAAATTGGAATTTTCTAGATAACGTCTGTGGAAATTAAATAAAGGTGTAAAATAACAGTGAACCCGGCGTAATTTGTTCATGAAATTAGCCATATTGTTAATACGAATGGCATGGTATATATAAGTTAAAAGTTAAAGAAAACTAAACTTGATCTCCCGGGTAAAATGGACTATTGGATTCGTTAAATTAAATGCTTCAAAGATCGGTAACACACCAGGGAAATAGGTTTCGCGAGCAAACGGGATCTTATTGGGAAAGGGATGGCACCAAGAATGGGATCTCGGTAATAAGCAACGGGATCATAATGGGATATGTGAATGTGTTGGAAACGATATTCTATCAGGGAAAGAAATGTTTACGAGAATAACTTATATGAAGTTTGTCTAGAAATAAAAAATAAATAGTATGGTGGATTTTGAAAACAAAAGGGTCCTTAAGTTAAATGTTACTTAAGAGGTCGTATAGGTCTTTTCCTAATGACATCCCGGAAAAGCCCGGCATACAGGCTAGTACTAGTATAAATGAAAAAAAACAACACTTTTATTAACGGTGTCCCACCAAAAAAAGTAACGAAATGAATGACCATTAATGTATCGAATCTAAACAAGCATACAATAACTGAGTGATAGGATTATGTATCAAATTTAAAGAAAATTGTCATAACGTTTTTATAAGAAATAATTTAATGGGTCTAATTGCCTTTGAACTAATTTCTTTTATTAGAATGTATAGTTTTATTATATATTAGGTACTGACATTTTACAAAGACATAAGAGACGGGAGTTTTTAAGGTTGCTATTCCCAGTCTACTGCTGCAGCTTGAGGCTAGAAGGCTGTGATCTGGTACAACGGTGTTTACCATTTTCTGCTAAATTCTAATTCAGTCAAACCTCAGAGACTGGAGATGTAGTAAACATTCTTAGGAGATTTAAGTTGTCTGTATTCTTGCAAGACCAACAGTTTTTACAAAAGGGACTATAGTTTGTATTTGTGAACTCGTGTTTGCTGAATTTTATGTAGCAGTGAGTTTATCACTTCACACACAAAAGCATGTAAAGAGTTTAAACTGCCTATTTTTCAACAGAAAAAAAGATAACGGAGTACAGAAATCACCTGCTACATGGACATGCGTATGCTAGCGAGCTGAAATTTTGCAGGCAGACTCGTAGAGACGATAAAAATGATCTATCCAAATTTCACATCGATCGAATGTAGTAGTAGTAGTAAGTTCCCTCTCAGACCATGGATGGCCTATGGGGTAAGTGAAACAGCGTTCACAAGTTTCAATAGCCACGGCATACGAGGGGATTGTGTGGCTAGCACAATGCCCAGCCGCCTTTACTACCCCAACTGATGTCGGGTACCCACTAAGAGCTGGGTGGACTCAGGGGCGCCCTAGGCACCGGGAACAAATACATGCTTTCACATGGATTCGAACCCGTGACCATCGGAACGCTAGTCGAGCGGGCTGCCACTCGACCACCGCACCCCCTCGAATGTACTGTAATTAAATTAATGAATTGTTAGATTATCTCTATGTATCTCTATGTACCATGTACATTTTTGTGATAGAGTTTCACATTGCGTATTATATTGAATAGGGGACAGCCGAATATCCGGAATGCCGGATATCCGGACCAAATATCGGGAATTTCGCCGCTATCCGGATTTGGCAAATACCTATGGCAGATCCGAATAGTATCCGGATATCAATTTAGTAAAGATTTTAAAAAAATTAAATTAAATTAATATTAATTAGTTTTTAGACAATTACATAAAAAATATTAAAAGCTAAAAAAAAACAATAACCAGAAATCAGTACATTTAACAAGAATTTTCTTCAACAACACAAAGTTTAACTGGAATTTACTAACTAGTAACTATTTTATTTACACATGTCATTAAATTATTTTCATTGTTATAGCTGATATATTAATTGTATGTTAAAAAAAAATAATTTTAAGTTAATTTTTAAGTATTAGTTTATACTATAAACCAGGGGTGACCAAACTTTTTGCATGGCGGGCCAAATTCCTTGAAATATAGACCCTCGCGGGCCGGATTAAAATTATACAAAAATGACATAAGTTGAGAAGTTTTTATATCAAAATTTTAATGTGAAGGGTGAAACTGAGATCTTGAATGCAGTAAATAGTTGAGGTCAAGCTCAATGCCACTGGTTTTGATACGTATGATATCACGTAGGTGAGAGTCACTTATTCTTGTCTTCACATGGTTCTTGTTAAAATTCATAACTGAAAATGTCTGCTCACACAAGTATGTCGAGCCAAACATGCTGAGCATTTTCTTAGCAAATGTTCGAATCTCTTTGAATCTCTCTTTATCCAGCTGTCTGTAAAAGTCGTTAGGAGAAAGCTGTTATTGTCTGCTGCGAATTTCGTTATCACTTTGCAACTCAATGAGTTCCAGCTGCAGATTGCCTGGAGCATTATAAGGGTCAATAGAGAAAGGTAAAGAAAATAACATGATGTCCTTTTCAATAGTTGCAAAGTCCTGAAAGCGTCTTTCTTTGAAATTCATCAGCCAGGGATGTGATATCTGCAACATGCCTCTGTATTTGCTCATTGAAGCTTCTTTCTGGGAAATTTGTCAGGATTTCCTGTAGTGAGGGGAAATGTGTGGTATTAGGCTGCATTTGAGACAGCTGCCTTTGAAAAAGTTGCAGCTTGTTCCCAAAGACCTTGATATGTGAATATCACTGCATTTTGACCTTGAAGATTTGTGTTAAGTACGTTTAGATGTCTTGTCATATCAACTAAAAATGCTAAATCTGCCAGCCAAGCAGTTTAAGATAATTCTGGCATTGGTTGTCCCTTATTTTCCATGAATTGCCCAATTTCCCCAACTGAGCCACCTTACATCATTGTGATACACAACATCTCCGTATTCTTCCTGGATGTCAAGAAGAGACTGCTGAAACTGGCGATGAAACATGGCTTTAGAGCGAATAGAGTTTATAGCTTTTATTACTGTCTTAATGACAAGATGTTTGGCACAAAGAACTTGTTGGTGAATGATACAGTGAAGTTTAATAGCTTTGCCACCCTCCTCACTGACTTTTTTACAGACAATTGTTGCAAGTCCACTATGTTCACCAATCATGGCAGGTGCACCATCAGTAATAATTCCATATATTATTTTCCAAGGTAGTTTAATGTCATTAACAGCAGAACAACCAGAAGTAAATAAATCTTTCCCCCCTGTTTGGTCTTTAAGACTCTGAAGGTCAAGTAATTCTTCACTCACACACATGTCATCATTAAATCCTCTAAAAAAATAAGAAGTTGCGCAGTGTCAGATGCATCAGTGATTTCATCATAGGCTATCGGAAAAAAAGTCAAATTTTTCTGTTTTTTGTCTCTATTTGTCTCTTAATGTCAGATGAGACTTCTTCAATTCTCCGAGCCAAAGTGTTGCGTGACAGACAAACATTGGCAAACTCCTGCTTTTTCTCGGGAAGATATTTTCAACAATTTTCATCAAGCATTCTTTTACAAACTTGCCATCAGTGAAGGCTTGCTGTGTTTCGCTATCAGTTTTGCTACCTCATAACTTGCCTTTGAGGAATTTTCATTGGCCTGACCGATTCTTGAAAATAAGCTTTGCTGTGAGGTTAAAAATAATAAAATGACGTCATCGACTTTTACGGTAGGCCGTCAAGGTTTTAGTACAATTAACTTCATCGGGTTTTAAAACAATCAATTTCCACGTTGTTTAAAAAAAAATAATCACAGATTTTCGCCATCATTTGACATACTCAAACAGTACAAAATTTCTACTTTTCTAATAAATATACTATCTTTACAGAAATAAGACGTCAGTTCATTAATTGTTTCAGATGAGGCCACGGGCCAGTTAAATTGGCTTCGCGGGCCTGTTTTGGCCCGCGGGCCTGACTTTGGACATCCCTGCTATTAACTACATAGTTAAGCAGGAGCCTTGGTAACTGGGACAGGCTGAGAGTTGGCTTTCGTTTTTAATTTCTTTGTCATTGACTATTACGTTGACAGTAGTCAATCTTTCAATACTTTCAATTCAGTCTTCAAATTTACACATTTTACTTATATGATACAAGTTATAATATCATTGTAATAATTTTATAGTCATTGTTGTTTTTTTTCCGCTGAACTTTAAATGGCAGTTTCATTTGTGATTTGATTTGCGAATTTAAAAATAAAATTGTTGCTTGTCTCACTTGTTATATCTTATTCAGTCTCATAATTTTAAAACTCTAGTCTATTGTAAATATAATAATTATACAAAATAAGTTAATTAACAAATTAAGTTATACATTAAATTATTAATATATAACAAAATAAACAAATTAACAAGTGTTGATCCATTTAAATCCATCAAATCTATGCAAAATATAGTAAAAGAATCAATTTCAATACCAGAAAAATATATTAAGTTAAGAAGTTACAAGTATAGATATTACTTTACTACATAAGATAACTAACTAAGGTAACTAACAGCATATTAAACTTAAATTGTCTGAATAAAATAACAGTTTTATTACGGCTCTAGGTCGCGACTTCTTGCACATACCACGTCACACTCAGTACAACACTGTTCGCTTGGTACACTCTACACAGTTCGTTGAACTTCGTTCAAGTTCGTTCATTCAATTATTTGTAAAATGTTCATCGTTGACTTTGACAATGTAACCACGTCGATATCAGATACTCTTCATTTGTAGGATAATAAATATTTTAATAAATAGTAAAAAATGCTTGATATAAATTAGTAAAGTACACCCTTTTAGCTCTTACACTTAAATGTGGAGATATCCGGATCCAGAATCCGGATCCGGCAAATATTAGGGCCAAACTATCCGGATTCGGCCAATAGTAAAAAACCGTACCCGGCTGATCCCTAATATTGAACAACCTTTTTAAATCCCTTATGTTAACTTCACGGCCATCTCTGTCGTCATCTCTCTCTCTCTCTCTCTCTCTCTCTCTCTCTCTCTCTCTCTCTCTCTCTCTCTCTCTCTCTCTCTCTCTCTCTGTCGTAATCTCTGTCTTGGGCGGGCGGAAAAACAAAAGTCAAAAATGACCCACTTCCCATGATCCGATCGAACTGAAATTTGGCACACGGACCCGTCTAAACTAACAATGCATCGTATCAAAATTTCAGATCGATCGAACGTACCGTAATTAAATTAATGCATTTTTAGTTTATCCTTATATAACGTATGTAATTCAAATTCACGGTTTGTTATTGTTTTTTTCCACGTGAGTTTGAGTTGACGCTTAGACGTCGACCGTCGTGCCGACACCCCCTCACGTTCCATCCCCCGTTAAAAGACAGGGGACATCACTCGGTGTCAGTCTGTAAATATTTGTGGCGTTGGAACATAATCAATACTTTTAATTATGACTCAAATATAAGGGATTTATAGTAGAAAACTTTGTTTTTAAATCCCTTATATTAAATTCACCGTCGTCTCTGTTTCTCTGTTTCTCTGTCTCTCTGTCTCTCTCTCTTGGGCGGGCGGAAAAACAAAAGTAAAAAATGACCCACTTCCCGTTATCCGATCGAGCTGAAATTTGGCACACGGACCCGCCTCACCTAACAATGCATCGTATCAAAATTTCAGATCGATCAAACGTACCGTAATTAAATTAATGCATGCATAGTTTATCTATATAAACTATATGTAGAGGTCGCTATCGTTTACATTTTACGGGTCACTTGATTTCAGGCCAGCCACCGGTGAAGATATCTCGTGCTTAAACCAGGTAAACCGGCGTGCTTTTGTTTACATTTGGCGTGTCACGGTGAGCTCGGCCCAGCGATCGGTGACAAGACCTTTCCCCTCTCCCACCCCACCCCCCTTTTTGGGGGGTTAAAAGTAAAGGGGAGTAAAGACAGATTCAGTCTGTAGATATTTGAAAATACTTTAAGTTCTGTCTCATATATAAGGGATTTATAGTCAAAACTTTGTTTTTACGGGTTTGTTTTATTAATATATTCCTGTCGCGCGGTGCGGTGCGTATTATATTGACCATACTTTTAAAAATATATTCCCGAACTGTAAATGTTTATGCTAATCTGTCACGCAGTGCGCATTATATTAAACATGTTTTTATAACCCTTTTCCCGTGATCAAATCGAGCTGAAATTTAGCAGGCAGATTTTAGTAGTTTTTTAACGCAATTTCCTTTGGGAATTGCGTTTATAGATTCGAAATGTCTGCCCAGTCTTTTCGAGCTTTGAACAGCAACTCCCCCTGAACCATACCAGATAGAAGGTTCGGGTCCTTTGCAAATATGTTAAGGAGGTCCCAAGGATGTGCATGGGCCAAAAAAATTATGAAAATATTTACTGGATTTCTTGGAAAATCCAAAAAAACCCGAAAAAATATCAGTATTTTGTCAATTTCTCGCAAACCAGTTCATCTATCGGGTTGAAACAAACGCCAAACGGTAGCTAATAATATTTAGAGCAAGGTTGGAGATAGAAACAAGCTGCCATTTGTTTTCATAAGACTCCCAAAATTGTAGCAGCAGTTTGTAGATAGCTATTGTTTTGTTTAGTTTCAAAATTATTGATTTGAAATGACTTTTAATGTAATCTAGAGGGATAGGTAATGGGGTTTCCCCGCTTAGTGAATGCTTATGTTGTGCGCATTATATTGACACATTCTTTGTGTGATGTAGCGTGAGGGGATATGACGTCATATTGTGTTTGGTTTCAGAATTACATATTTGAATCGACATTTAATGTTATCTAGAATGATTTCTCTTGAATAAAAAAAATCGGAGATTCTTTTTTGGAAATTGCATTTTAAATACCCATTCGTGTTTTTATTTCTTGTTTTACTATCTATATATATAATTCTCTTCATGGGACCATGAGAGGAAGCAAGCTGCAAGTATGTGCAAGAGTGATTTGGTCACACGAACGTCTTGTCTATCTTTCTTCCTTGTGATGACGTAGTCTATTAGGTGCCAGTGCTTGGAGCGAGGGTGCATCCATGAGGTCCTGTTTCTTGTGGGAAGACTGAATACTGTGTTAGTAATCAACAAGTCATGTTCCACACACGTCTGAATCAACAGGAGACCATTGCTATTATACCGGCCCACTCCATGTTTTCCTATCGCACCGTCCCAAAGAGCGTCATCGCAGCCTACTCTTGGCTCGAGTCCAGGTGATCTAACTTTGGGCTCACCATCAGCACAAAAAAGACAGAAGTGTTATACCAGCCGGCCCCGGGCAAATCCTATACTGAGCCTAACATATTCATCAACGGCAACAAAATCATCACAGTGAGCCGCTTTACTTACCTTGGCAGCACACTGCCCCAGAAGGCCAATATTGATGACGAGGTGAACTCGAGAATCTCAAAGGCCAGCGCAACGTTCGGTAGATTGCATGACAGTGTCTGGAACAGAAGGGGAATCAGCACCCAAACAAAACTAAAAGTATACAGAGCTGTAGTGCTCCCCACCTTATTATATGCATGTGAAACTTGGATTGTATACCAACGCCATGCGAGGTTGCTGAACCACTTCCACACCAAAAGCCTTAGAAAAATTCTCAATATAAAATGGCAGGAAAAAGTTCCAGACAGCGAAATATTAGCCAGGTCAGGACTCCCCAGCATCCACACTATCCTCATGCAAAGCCAACTACGCTGGGCGGGGCATCTAGTGCGCATGCCCGACCATCGCCTACCCAAGAGGCTCTTCTATGGTGAACTTACCGAAGGGCATAGAGCACGCGGAGGTCCACGAAAGCGCTACAAGGACACACTTAAAACTGCTCTGAAGGCCTTCGACATCGGACATGACTCCTGGGAAGCAGCAGCCAGTAACCGAGCCCACTGGCGCTCTACGATATGGAATGGCGCAGCTGTCTGTGAAGCTAATAGACAACAGGCTGCCAAGTTAAAACGCCAGGCCAGAAAGGAACGAAACCAAAACCCCCCTGAAGGGACCGCTTCTATCTCTTGTCCGACATGCGGACGCCTCTTTCGTGCAAAAATAGGGTTAATAAGCCACCAGAGAACACATGAGGCGGCCCAGCAAATATGATGAGAGTGGTCATCGTCGATCACGACGGACGAACAACATATTGACACATTCTTTGTGTGATGTAGCGTGAGGGGATATGACGTCATATTGTGTTTGGTTTCAGAATTACATATTTGAATTGACATTTAATGTTATCTAGAATGATTTCATTTGAATAAAAAAAATCGGAAATTCTTTTTTGGAAATTGCATTTTAAATACCCATTCGTGTTTTTATTTCTTGTTTTACTATCTATATATATAATTCTCTTCATTGGACCATGAGAGGCAAGCAAGCTGCAAGTATGTGCAACCGAGCATGACGAATGACCCTCGCTCGGGTCAACTAATCACTGTTGGCAAGCGTGGTGGGATGAAAAAAAAGGGGGGCGGGAGTGAGGGTAACAAAACTCTTGCGTTCACTTGCCGTTCACTTGCATTGTTCCTTCACAGAAACGTGAGATTCGTAGTGTACTGGTTATCACGTCCGCCTCATACCGGGAGGTCCTGGGTTCAAGCCCCAGCGAAAACATTGTTTTTTTTTATTTTTAAAAATGTCTGTTTGTGCCCGTTCTTTTACCCCTTTATTGCCAACACTAGCTGATCCCCAGCGTTTGGGCAAACGACTGTGAGTGAATGAAAAGAAGGAACTCTGGAGAGACCCGCGGCGTAGCATACGCCGCAGACTTGCTCATCATAGACATTGCAAAGAACATTGGGGGGGGGATGAGAGTACAGACACAAAAAGCAGCACTAAGTAAATAAAAAATAGCGATTAAACGTAAAGATATGCCCACTGAGGTTGTTGTTACCCGCCTCCCATTTATTACTACCATCCCTTAAACATAAACTTTATTTGGCCGATCCTAGCGAGGGTTAGTCATATTTAGGGTTGTTAATTGCGTGTTTTTTAATGGAAAACCGATTATCGATTATGTAACTCCGATTTTAAACCGATTATCGTTTTACAGCTGACTACATATAAGTTAGGGGTGTACCGAATTTCGCCTGAAAATGTACCAAAAATAAACAATGAGTTGGCAGTCCCCCCCCCTCAAACCGACGTTCACTCGCGTTGTTTTGATTTCTTCGTGCTATAATTTGTGTCCGTTCTTTCTCAACTTTCTTTGCACTCTCCATGAGCAAGTCTGCGGCGTATGCACCGCCGCGGGGCGTCTAGTAAACTATAAATCTTTTATATATGAGACAACTAAAATTTTGGATTTTTGGATTGTCGTGCGATGCGTATAATAATGAAAATACTTTTAGTTATCTCTCGTAAATAAAGGATTTATAGTAAAAAACTTTGTTGTTTAAATTTTTAAAAATTAAATCCTTTATATTAACTTGTGGCGTCTGCTTGATTGTTTGCTTGATTGTTTTAATACCCTTTCCCGTGATCAAATCAAGCGGAAATTTTGCAGGCAGACTATAGTGGTTTTTCTACTATAAATCCTTTATATATGAGGCATAACTAAAATTTTGGATGTCTGGATTGTCGTGCGATACTTGTTACAATGAACATACTTTTAGTTATGTCTCGTAAATAAAGGATTTATAGGCAAAACCTTTGTTGTTTAAATTTTTAAAAATGAAATCCTTTATATTAACTTGTGGCATCTACTTGATTGTTTGCTTGATTGTTTGCCGAAAAAACGTTGGATCGATTTTTAACCCACTTCCCCGTATGCTAGCGAGCTGAAATTTTGTGGCAGACCCGTACCTTCGATAAAAATGATGTATCAAAATTTCAGATTTATCGAATTTACTGTAATTAATTTAATGAATTCTTAGGTAATCTCTCTGTATCTCTATGTAGCATGTTAATGTTTGTGCTAGAGTGTCGCGGTGCGAATTATATTGAACAACTTTTTAAATATTTTCCTGTCGCGCGGTGCGTTGCGTATTATATTGACGATAGCTTTTTAAAAATTTATTCCCGATTTGTAAATATATATGCTAACCTGTCGCGCGGTGCACATTATATTAAACATGTTTTTATACCCTTTCATGTGATCAAATCAAGCGGAAATTTTGCAGACAGACTGTAGTGGTTTTTCTACTATAAATCCTTTATATATGAGGCATAACTAAAATTGTGGGTGTTTGGATTGTCGTACGATACTTATTACAATGAACATACTCTTAGTTACGTCTCGTAAATAAAGGATTTATAGGTAAAAACTTTGTTGTTTACGTTTAAAAAAAAATCCTTTATATTAACTCGTTGCGTCTAGTTGCCGAAAAACTTTGGATCGATTTTTAACCCTATTCCCCGTATGCTAGGGAGCTGAAATTTAGCGTTTTTTAAAATTATAGATTTTCTTATAATTATCTAAAATCTTTAGCCTATCTCTCAGCTGATGATGGTCGCAATACCAGAAAGAAATTTGGAAAGGTCGAATATGAGGATTTGCAATAGCTATAATTTCATCAACAGCTTAAACACTTAGCAATCATAATTTATGTGTCTTCAGTCTGCTCTTGAATGGCAGTCGAGCGCTAACCATATATTTTGTTACTGAGCGAAAACTGAAAAAAATACATTCATAAAAATGCCTGCGTCACATGTTTTGAAATTGATGGTATGAAAAAGTGTTAAGGCAATCTATTGGAGCATGTGCTAAAATGTGAGCATGTTTCCCACATTTAGCAAGATGCTGGTAAAGCAATGTAATATGATGTAAGGAAATTTGATAGTGGGGGAAAGAATTTTGGGAGGGCCACAGCTTCAAAACAAATGCCTGTTTGCAAAGAAACAATAAGAAATCCAACATAAATATCAACCAAGGACAGATCACTAATACACATGGTTTTTCTTCCTTTCTGGCAAACAAACATGAGCGTTTGAGTGCATCACCTATCCAAACGATGAACAAAGACACTTCGACAAAAGCCAAAATTAATCAGGAGTCGCAATTCTTAAACGAGAAGGAACCTTGAGAACATTTCTGGGCTTGGCCTCATAAGCGTTTTAGATCGACACAAAGACGGAGAGATCTAATATACATTAAAATTATTACACATAAACAACTAATATATTATTTAAAGGAAAACATTTTAAAAAATAAATATCGACTTAGGTATCAATAGATTGTTGTATTAGTGAAAAAAATAAATTTTGTCTTTAATTATACAGGTCTATGCGCTTATTAAGTTTCCATTTGATATTATTTTATCACCAGTTATGTTAACAAACAAAACATTGCGATGTTCGGTGGACACAAAAGATTTCATTTTCATCAAGTCCAAGATGAACTTTAAGACCCAGCCACTTGGAAATCCATGGACGTTGACATCCAACATTCAATGTCTTTTCAAATGTATTACAAGGTAATATTTAAAACGTTTCATATTACTCATTTTGCTTTTGGAGAAATTACCTCAACAAGACATTTTTAATTAAAATGGACTAAACTAAATAATGTACTGTTAACTTTGGCCACTCATTTTTATTTATAATATTATTATTATTTTTAGTGAAGTAAATCAGTAAAGAAACATTTGCAATTTTATATATTATTTTTTTTTAAAGTTTGATTCTAGGGATTATAATAACAGCAAACGTAACTTCAATGTCGATAAAAACATAGGGAGTCACCATTTCCTAGTATCTTGATAGCGTATCGAAATAGCGTTTGAAGGTTTGTGACATCCTTGAGCACATTTGTTCGCGTTTAGGCTTCTTAATATAAGTCTTATTTTTTAAACCTTTAAACAATTTCTCATTGACCTTTCCAGTAATGGTCACACTTTTATTTTGTGAAATCCGGTTACCAAAGTTTAACATCTACGAGTGAACATAGTAGCGTGTGTTAACTTATAAATGTGAAGTTTAATCTTGATTACGGTTTATAGAATGAAATAATACTTGCATAGTTTCGTACACCAGCTACCAGACTGCCTGTCAAAGCTTCCTGTACAGCACGGCTACACAGCAGTGCACTCCTGGTGCCAACATCCGGAATGGTTTGTTAAATGCAACCAGCGTAGACGGAGAGCTCTATGTGCTGTACCCAGACTTTAGGTAAATCATTACTTTATTTTTAAATCCCTTATTTTAAATTCACGGACCTTGTCTGTCTGTCGTGGTCCCACGGAAAAACAAAATTAAAACTATTACCCACTTCCCGTGATCCTATCGAGCTGAAATATTGCACATAGACTTTTGTCATCTAACAATGCATTCTATCAAACTTTCATATCGATCGAATGTACTGTAATTAAATAAATTAATTTTAAGATTATCTCTATGTATCTCTATGTTGCGTGTGAACGTTTACGCTAATCTGTCGCGCGGCAGTGGCGTAGCTGGGAGGAGGGCGGTGGGGGCTGTTCGCCCCGGGCTGCACACATTTAGAGGGCGGCGTTTGTGGGCATTTGAAAATTACAGCCATTTCCGACAACCACCCTTTTCTTTTGAAGGGGGAAAACCAAGGTAAAACAAAAATATTCGTAATTTCGATTCTTAATTAACGGGTCGCACAACATTTGTTTCATTACATAGTGGTTGTTATAACTAACAAAAACCCGTTAAAAATTTAAGATCGTTCAAAAAAGGATTTCTTTGGAAAATTAAGCTGTATACGTCACAGGTGACGCTTTTACATGAAAACTACACACAAAAACACATCACCGCTGGGCCGAATAATATGGATAGTGTATACTCACTCGTCTGTTTAAGAAATTATGTTTCTAAAATTGAAGAGCTACAAGTAAGCCATAATATTAAAGAGTTTTCTTAATAAGTTTAAAAATAACAAGCGATCGATAGCTGACTTGGTGGTCCGGGGTTCGATTTTCAGTTGGGGAGTTTTTTCTTAAAACATAAATTGATAATTAATAATAATTTTTTCATGGTTTGTTCCTGACAGAATCACATTTTAGATTTAGGGATAGGTTTAGGGTTAGGAGTAGGTTTAGTTATAGGGTCTGGGTTAGATTTCGTGATATGATTTAGGGTTTGGGTTTGGTTTAGGGATAGTTAGTCCTTTCTTCAATTTTTTTTTAAAATCCGTGAGAGTAATTACCTTTTAAACAGGCCAAAAACAATGAAATTAACAACATAATTTTAATTATCAGCCATATTAGTACTACACCGTGACCTGCGCTGGGTCCGAATACACTTTTAATCTAACGAAACACTCCCGGGTCCGAATAGCCGCTGCATTCGAACTATTTGAACATACTTGTAGCTCTTCAATTTTAGAAATATGATTTCCACCGTAAGTGGATGTTATGAATTCAATACATACAAAAATATAACCCCGATATTCATTCGAAATTAATTTCAAAATATTTTTAAAATAATTTTTAATTAAAAATTCAAATAACTATATTTTTTCCCTCTCTTAATGACAGAGTGCGTAGTAATTTAACAACAAGCATCTGCATACTCTACTTTCGTAAACCCGCGAACTACAATACAGCAAGCGCCATTTGCAGAGTCTACAACGCATTCTTGTTCGTACCAAGGACAGCGGAGAGCTTCATCTTGTTTAAATCAATGATTGACAACTCAGTTCATACCTGGGTCGGCATCCAGGACTTGGCTCTATCAGGAGACTATGTGGCGGAAGATGACGGACAAAAGATAAATATCAGTAGCATTCAAAGATTATTTGCACCGGGAAAGCCCGATAATCGGTCGTCTGGGAGATGCATCTCGACTTTTCTTAGCGCAATAATTGAGTTATATAATGCAGACTGCATTCAGAAACTTGGCATTTGTTTGTCAGAGAGATATTGACAAATGTTGACAAATGGATGTATATATTATTTTTTTGTTGTAAATTATCGTTTTACGGATCAGGACAAAATACGGTCTTTTACGGCCGCCATCTTTGTTGCTATGCAAGAGACAAAGATGGTGGGCGGATCGATAGTCCTAACTGAGGGAAAATGCTGAAATTGAAACTGGCAGGGCAATGGAAGAGAATCACGAAAAATACACTTTATCACTAATTTTATAAATAATTCTCCAGCTATATCCTTCCGATAAAACCCTTAATTCAGCTTCCATTTACCAAATCACTCATAAATTTCCAACGCGATGATTGCACTACGGTGGCAAAACGAAAAAGAGGGAGCCTTCAAATTCGCGGGCTTATTGCATCACTCGCTATGTCCGCAGTTTCGTATTGAATGATTCGTATCTAATAATTATAAGGGGAGGCGTTCCACCTCCCATTAAACTCCTCTCCCCGGTTTTTTAATTTTTTTTTCGGGGAGGGAGACAACCGTGGAAATAATAGTAAGTGGCAAGTAACTGCAACCTAGCAAAAGTACCGTCCTAGACGCGACCACCATCTACGGCCGCCATCTTGATCCGTTAAACAATAACTAGCATTTTTTAAAATGAAAAATTAAAATTAGATTTCATTTCACACTGACAACCGAACATCAATTTCTTTCTCTCACTTTCCCTCTTGAACAAATATTAAAAACTTGAAATTTTTATAAAATCTTATTTAAAAGTCAATTTTTTAGAAGTCAATTAAATTTTATTTTCTATTTTGCAGCTTCTTCCAACTTTTACGTTCTCTCTCTCAAAATCACTTGTGATCTTCCTTTTTCTTTCAATCTTTCATCTATTATCTTACAAAATAAACCCTCTTTGGTCATCTTACACATTGTTTCTCTTTTTAATTGATTTTCACTTGATCTTACACTTGCCCCTTTCTCTTTCATATTCAAACTTAAAATAAAAATTATAAATTTCCATCAGTGGAAAGCAAATAAACTTATTAAAGGTTTTGTTTAAATTAAATTTACTGAAAGATTTAGTGATCAAATACTATTTAAAATTATTTAAGAAATAATTCAGCTACAGGAAAGTTCATTAAAATAATTAGTTATGAATTAGGTTTTGGCAACTATCTAGTTCAAATAATATTGTACCTGTAAATACTCTCAAATATTCATTTTGTTATGTACCAACTGTAATAATACCTTTAAGGCTTAAACCTAACTCATGGTGCCTACAAAATTCTTTTTCTGTGGCTTTTATCTTTTTTTTATGTTGCTCCTCAAATATCTGTTGATTATAAACAAACACAATTAATATGTTAAAACATGAAATGATCTTGAAAGTTTTCTTTGTTTATTTTGCTGATACAGTATTTACAGAATACTGATATCTGATCCAATTCCTGTGTAAAACTCAATTTTTCTAACAAATTGTGTGCATGCCATGATAAGAGAAAACTTAATAGTAATAGTCTAAATCAGAGGTTCCCAAACTTTTTTTACCCGTGGACCCCTTTTATAGTCAAAACTTGCCCACGGACCCCCAAGCGAAAACGCTACATAATTGTATAGTATACAAATTTACTAATTAAAAAAAACAACAACATTTTGTTGAAGAATTATTTATTTAAATTAAATTTTTGTTAAATTTAAATTAAAAAATCCGTAAAAAACCAAGTTTTTGACTATAAATCCTTTATGTACGAGAAGTAACTAAAAGAATGTTCATTATAATACGCAGCGAAAGACCATCCAAAAATACACAATTGTAGTTGTGTCGTAAAACATGTTTAATATAATGCGCACCGATCAGGAATATGCTTATAAAAAGTGTTGTCAATAAAATACGCACATTATTGTGTGACAGAAAGGTTGTTCAATATAATACGCACCGCGACACTCTATCTCAAAAAATAACATGATACATAGGAATAAATAAAATAATCTAAAAATTCAATAATTTAATTACAGTACATGCGATCGATCTGAAATTTTGATACATAGTTTTTATCATCGCCACCAAACTGCCTGCTAAATTTCAGCTCGCTAGCTTACGAGGAAGTGGGTTAAAAATCGATCCAAAGTTTTGGCGACCGACAATCAAGCAAGCAATCAAGGGTTCAAACAAACAGACACCACGATTTAATATAAAGGATTTTTTAAAGAAATGGCTTGGATGTACTTAATGAGATTTTAATAATTTTATGAGTGTATTAATGTCCGGCTCAAAGTTTGTGAGTGGCAAATGCAAATGCCTACGAGCACTAATGTATAGCCGGTTTCTTTTGTTTGTGATGAGGTTCATAACGGCACTGAATCCACGTTCTACCAAATAGGAAGACGTGAAAGCAGTCAACACATTTTTTACAATAACCCATTATGCATGATATAAAATTGGAATCTCTTTTCGTAACGAGAACTTCTGGTATCCTTTTTCAAACATTGGTTTAAATTCCTCATTTGAGGAAAATTCAATAAGTTGCTCCTGCATTCATATGGATTCATCTGTGTCTGGGATCTGACTTTGTCCCCGAGCACCCAGTCTGTGAAGGATGTCTTAAAATCTTTGGTTCAGGTCTGCATGAAGAGCCGTTAAGTGTTGACAATAGGCAAGCAAGTCTTTATCTCTATTTTGCAAATTTCGAGAGATTTGGAATCTGAGAACATTCTCCTCTCCCAAAGTTTTTTTCATACAGAAAAAGTTTTGCAACAAACGCAGATATTACGCTTTTAGTTTTGATGAAATTTAATTGATCACCTTGTAGTTTCAAATTAGTTTGGTTAAATTTGGAAAACAAATCTGTCATGAAGCTATGTCATTTTTTGAGTTAATTAAATTTGTCTCAAATCATTGTCTCTGCGTTCCAGGAATTCCAGCACTGAATCACAGAGAGCATAAAATCGATTTAAACATGCACTTTTAGATAACCAACGTGTGAAGTAGTAAACAATTACTGTCTTCATCATTTTACAAACAAAGTTGAGCAAATAATATCTAATTGAAGGCATTCCTTTTGATTTTATTAACTGCTCTAATACATAATCTAGTGATCCATGCAAACGTTGACTAAGATTCTTGCAACTAAATGATGTCGATGAATGACACAATGCACTGAATATTGTGGTACAGCTTGTTTTAAGTATGCAAGAAAACCTCGGTATCTTCCTACCATTGCCGGAGCATCGTCAGTAGCAACAGAAATGATATTAGTCAAGAGTGTAATTTTTTCATCGAAAAATCTTTTTAATTCAGTAAATAAGGTTTCACCTTTCGTATCTGATTCAAAGCATTTAGCAAACAACAGTTCTAGGCAAAATTATTATTCTTTTACAAATTTTACATAAGCTAAAAGTAATGCCTCGTTTCCTGGTAAAGTGGACTCGTCAAGCTGTATGGAAAATTCAGATGTTTTTAAATAATCACATAGAGAATTTTCAACACACTGCGCCATTTCGTCAACCCTTCTTTGGAATGAATTATTGCTCAGTGGATTTCTTTTTGTGACGTCGAAACCTGGTTTGTGAAACACAGTGCTTATCACCTCACTTACAGCTGGTAAAATAAGTTCTTCATTAATCTTGTGGGACTTTCTAGACTTTGCAACCAATAAAGAAATATTATAAGACGCACGCAGTCCATCGCCATCTCACTTATGAGTTGTTGAAGTGATGGTGTCTTCAAATATGTTTCTTGGACTGCTTCAAAAAATCGTTAAATCTTTATATTTTTTAACACTATTTCATTAAATTGTTCCATAAGCTTGGAAGGTTTCATAGAATCATTCGACAAAGTTTTATTTCACAGAAGACACATTGGTAAAATATTATTTCCGGGTGATAAATAAAGCCATATTTCAAATATTCAACACTGTACTGTCTAGATTTTTTCTTTGGAACACTTATCTGCTAAAAGGACACAAAAATATCAGAAAATTTTTATATAAATGTTATATTTGAAACGTTTACTTAACTATTAGTTATTAACCTTTTTAATGGAATGCTACAGTAAAACCATTTAGAATTATTTGACGTGAGTCGGAAGGATGCAATTCTATTTTTTCAAAAAACTCACGATCCCTTTGTGAGTTTTATTATTTAAAAAAAAATAACTTTAAGGTATTACTATTTTGAAAATGCGAAACATGTTGTTTTCAAAAGATATAAATTGTATTCAAATATTAAATATACTTACGTTCAAAGTACACTATCTGGATAACAATACAAAATTCAACTATATCAAAACTTCCAACTAACAATATTAAACTTCTTTTAGCCTAAGATTGGGAAAATTTGTTAATACACTTCGTATCAGCTTTACATTAAGATAAATTGTCGATTACATGTACGACTCTTTTAGACTTTATATTGTAGGCAAGTTATGCATGTAGCAGCATAATTGCGTTGCTGTATAAAACTATTTTCGGTAGTCTATCTCACACTGCGCCATCTTAAACTTTGAAGAAAGAAAAAAAAAGGGGGGGGGGTGGCCCGGGAGAGAGATGTGAGGGGGAGATTTCTATGTTTCAATATTTTAGGTTTCTAAAGCCATTTTATTATAATATATTAGAAAATAAATACTTTTAAATATTACTTTGCTAACTCTCTGAAAAGGTGTGTGGTCGAATTTTTAATTTAAAAAAAGTCATTTTGCTGACTCGATTAATGAATTTTTAATCGTCCAATCATATCTAATGTGGTATCAATGGAAAGCTGTCGGTAAGTCATATTAAGATAAATATGACTAACCGACACGTCAATTACCGAACCCTGCAATCATCGTCATTTCCGGTAAAAGACTGTATTTTTAAGACCTAAATGTAGGGTCTCCGCCTTTCTCACGCATCAAACTTGACATACTATTCAATTAACCTAGCATTTTGATTGGTTACAGCTGTTGAAATATCGTCATATTTATTTTTTTTTAAGGTCAAACAACTTTATTTTACTCAGTACCTAAAAATTGTTACTACAGTATTCATTGTTCTTCATTTTTATTTCCATAATAATAAAAAAAAAGCATACTTTTATTATTTTTATACTAAACCTTCCGCGGACCCCCTGACGTTGTTCAGGGACCCCCAAATCAATTTTAATTTTCCACGGACCCCCTGAACGGTTCCGCGGACCCCTGGGGTTCCGTAGGGACCACTTTGGGAACCTCTGGTCTAAATAGTTCATTTATTTGAATTGCATAAAATTCTAGAAGTTCTTGAGAACCAAACTATTTAAATTAAAATTGAATAAGGACAACCTACGAATGAGGTGATAACGTTTCGTATTAATATAAGACTATTTATATTTTGTTGCATTACAATTTTTTGATTGCTGTTCTACTAATAATATCATATTCTGTATTTTTAATAAATAAATGATATTACACAATTTGTAACCAATTTAATAGGGCTGCTACTGATAAATTTTATTATCAATTAATCGGGAACAAATTTAAAAGATCAATCGACAAATTTCGATTAATTATAACGCAAGACAGAAGACCTCAAGGGAAAAAACAAAAATGACATTTTTTTGAGTTATTACCCCTATTTATTAACGTGGAAAGGTATAATATTTTGGACTATTTTTTTTAAAAAAATGATTTGATCCATATAAAAAAAAAGTGAAATCTAAATTATGTATACAATGGAAAATATAGCTAACTGCAATTTTTACAATTGAAAATATCGCTAATTCTCATTTCTTAAGTGTTATTTCAAGCCACGTGACATGAAGGTTCAAAAAGACGCGTTCTTGTAAAAACATATATATTTGAAAACTAATTACAATGTTAATGAAATTTATAAAAAATAATTTTAAATTTTTAATTACATTTTTTTAAAAAACAAATTAAAAAAACAACAGTATTTATAATTAAAATATTAAACGTTTTAGTTTACCTTAAGATTTAACCATCAAAATTAGTATTTAAAAGATAGTTATCAATAAAAAAACACATTAACGCTACCTACGGTGGAGGAAACAGTTAAATACAATTCCGCTCCACTCAGTAAAAAGCATTAAATAAATTTTTTATGAGCAGCATAGATAAAATGTATTTGTTAAAAATTATAAGCAAATGGCCAAAGTTGTTAAATTTTTGTCTATCTTCAATTTGGTTTACAAATAATAAATAAAATTGCATAGTTTTGAATTTAAACAAGTCAATATCTCAAAACTACAAAAATTTCACATAGCCGTTTCTTTCCTGATAACTATTTGAATCTGATCTGGAACACTCCATGACTTAACTTGAGAGTTCACACAAAATTGTTGTAAACTGTAGAACTGACGTAAGTGATTTTTACTATAACTTAAAAATAATAAATCGTACTTAATTATTTATTAACGAGCAACAAAGCCCGTCCAAGGACGTTCCGCGACCGTTCGGTGGCATGTTGTACCTCCCCTCCAACAGCCGTCTCGACCGGCATACATGTGCATCACGTCAAAAATACTATTCATTATTGTTAAAATAACTCGTAAAAACAGAGCTTTTGACTATAAATCCCAAAGCGCATATCTCAAAATAAAGTCTTGGAAGAAATACTGCACCAAAAATAACTCGTGTTGAACGTCTGCGTAAACGTGTTCAATATGATTGGCTGTAGGAATCATATGTGTTAAGAGGGACCAATCTCTATCGATGACCGGACAGAACGGACAGAAAATTGCCAATTATTATTATAGATTAATTAATTGAAAAAAATATAGGAAAATGTTTTCTTAAATTTTAATTGATCAAATTAATTTTTTGTCGACTAAAATTTTTAAGGATTAATCGATTAATAAATCGTTAATTTCCGCAGCCCTACAATTTAGCAATTCAAGATACTTTTCATCCTTTTATCTACACTTTAAACTCTTATTTCATGCACACACACACAGTTGATAAAGTGTGATTGCAAATCTTGCATAATTTAGGATATGTGATAGAGAGCAAGAGCTGATATACCATAAATAAAATATGGAGCAATTTTAAGGTTATTTAGACAGCTTTAGAATAACTGAAAGAGGCAGACGAAAATTTAAGAACGCGAGCAAACGCATGAGCGTAACTTTTTATAATGGAATCTTTTTCTTGGCTATGTTTATGGCCCTCTGGAAATCTATTCTTCATGAGGTCAATGTTCCCAGAAATTATTACAAAAAGATGCATTGATGCAAAAAAAAACAACAAACAAACATTGATGTGCTAAACATGCTATGCAGATGCTACTCACAGAAAAAAAAGGATTTGTAAGGATGCTTTGAATAATACTAAAGTTTTGTTTGAAACTTTCGACATTTTTAATGAAACCTTCCTGATGAAAAATCTAGAGAGAGAAAATTGTTGCGATGGAAAGAAGATGCTGCCTTCCTTAATGAAAACGAGTTGAGATGACACTTGTATTCTTTGTTGAAATTCATGAAACCTTTGGCAGTTACAGAATTTAAATTATACTTATACAAGCTTATCGACTGGACATTGCGGACCATACTCCAAATTAGATAATATATTTCACACGACATTATAAACAAGAACTTTTGTCATACTCATGAGCCGTAAATAAAGAATACAAACACAGATGATTTGTTAAAGTTTATTTTGCTATTTATGCTCGAAGTGATCCAGGAAAATAAAATAAGGTAATTGTTTTTTATCCTACCACCAACATTTTTTTTAACTGTTGGCAACACGGCGTAAATTATATTTAAAATACGCTATATTAAAGTAGACATAGTTGTACATGTAGTTGTAGTGTTTAGTCGTATTTAAGTTCTACACTTCTATTTAATTAAACATATTGTTTAATTCGCTCGGCCCCAATGTGGCAGTGTCAAAAAACTGAACCAACCACAAATGCAAAATGAACTTTTTTGTGTGTAAAAACATGACATAACCGCGCATTTAATTAATAATGAATATAGTTAGCCATGCTAACGATGCTTGCGTATGATTCTACACATCAAGTGGCAGGACAAAATCACCAATGTCGAGGTACTCAGAAGGAGCCATATGCTGAGCATGCACTCAATTCTGAGTGAGAGGCGCCTGCGGTGGTTGGGTCATGTCCACAGGATGAGCTCGGAGCGCATTCCTAGAGCCTTGCGTTACGGTGAGCTGGCAACTTGTATGAGAAAAAGAGGTCGCCCCTGATGCGCTTCAAGGACGTCTGCAAGAAAGACCTGTCATTGGCACATATAGACCATAAAATTTTGGAGACCATTGCCGAGGAGCGCACCTCCTGGCGGGCAAAAGTGTGTGAGGGCATTCATTTCGCGGAAGCATCCCTTATATCTTTGAGTGAAGAGAAAAGGGCAAGGAGAAAGACGAGGGGGCAGAGGAGCAGGAGTACACGCCATCGTCCCATGAGGATATATATTATATATGATATAATGATATATGTGAACTTTTTATCTTGATAAAAAAGGAAATATTAATATATCAATATGCACATGTATCATTTGTGTGTGTGTGTATGTGTGTGTGAAAGATGACTAAAATGTATACCCAATAATCAGGTCAATGTGTCATGAATGGGTATCTGAATTTTTGTGTGTATGTACTTCCCCCACAAAAAAGTTAACATCAAGTTAAAATTAAAAATATAAATAACGAATTAACCGGGCAACAAATACTGTGTTTACTAGACAAGAAAACAGTTGAAAAAACGTAGGGATCCCAAAGCCAGAAATGCCTATAAATAGGACGCGCCTTTGCTTAAGGCTTAAGCGTTCCGTTAGACAGAACCACGGTCGCGAGAAGGATAAGGGTTGAAAAGGGTTGAGTTATTGTTCACAGCACATCGCAGTGTACGCAATGTTAAATTCAAGTGTTTGTTTAAATGTGCTACACAATACTTCCTGGACAAGTGTGTACTCAGCGGTTAGTTGTTCTATTTCGGCTGTAGAGAATGAAAGAAATACTATAGCGTATTGTAACTTTGAAGCTGTTGGTTTCTCATGAATTTCAATAGATTGTTATGAGAAACAATTAAAGAAAGAACATATTTACTTGGATATTACTAAAGCTGAAGTCTCTTATATTTACATGAAATGAGGATCTAGTACTATTTAACATTTCTAAGGTAAGATGAAGTTCAATTACTTTTGTAGTTCAAGGCGATAAAGCCAGCATAATTAATTCTTGCACAAAATAGCATTTTACTTATTTGAAGAAAAAACCCCCCACACAATAAAAAAAATAAAAAAATCATTTTTTAAAAACACATTTTTAAAGAGAACCAAAAGAAAAAGTAATGAATGGTTTGTTTGGAACTGGGTGTGTGTAGAACTGAATATTACCAATAATCCTTGCAGCTAGGGCAACTAACATAGTGTGTGTGTGTGAAGTGGGGGCACTTCAGAACAATGGCAGTGTGTGCTACACACCGTTGATATCCAGAGCGAGATTTTATAGGGTTGTTCACTGTTGTGAAACAGTTTTTTCTGGTAGAGTCTCGTCACTGTTTGAGGGGGCGGTTTCATTTTAATGATTGAGCATTAGACAAGTTTGTTTTAACAAAATCTTACTCACATGGAGAATAGTGACAAGATGCTGATCTTCTATCGAGTGTCCCCTCCCCCCCCAAATCCCGAGGAAGGGGAGGGATCCACAATTGTTAGGGATTTGAACAAAAGAAGCTAATTAGAGAGCTGTGAGGTGGAAAACTCCAACCCCTTGGCGTAGTGAGGGGGCAAGGAGGGGGAAATGCCTTGGGTGGCACCTTGTGAGGGGTGGAAATTTCTGCGTCATTAATTATTGAAAAATTCTAAGAATAAACATTTTAAATGTGGAAATTTTTATCTTTATTAAAAAAGTAAATAACTTAAATAAACAAATAAAAGATTCATCCTAAAAGTTGTTTCTACAGCCAAAACTTCAACCATATTGTGTGTAAATTCTTATGATACTAATCAAGAGGCTGAAGTGGTAAAAGAACTTGACACTGATTTCGCTGGCAACTTAAATTCGATTCTTCAAATTCGTCAGCAGCTCCTGTTTTTTGTAGGGGTCTACCGATATATCGGCCAGCCGATATATCGGCACCGATATCTGGATATCGGCAATTTCGGTATCGGTAGCATGTAAAGGTCCCGATATTGACGTCACCGATATTTCATAAAAAGTGACATTTTGACCCCCCAAAAAAAAACGGAAACAAAAAAAAACTATCAATTAGACTTACAATATCTCGACAAATTAATATATCGACCCCGATACCGGTATTGAAATAGTCAAAAGTGCCTAGTATTAAAATGTGCAACCGCGATACAGTTTGCCATGTGCTTTGATATTGTTTAGGTATCGGCCGATTTTCGTATACTCAGAAATACTGTGTAAATAGTGCCGATGCCAAGTATACCGTAATATCTCTAATAAATGTATAACATGTAAACATTATGTTCACGTAATTGCTCTAATAGCAAAGATGCACGCAGAATCGCAGATGTCTAAAACATTTCGTTTCGTATGGAATAACAAAATGTACCGTGTGAAGACTTGTTGTCATTGGCAACCATTCAACCTTCAACCTCATTTTCATTCTATTACTATTAGATCTCATTGTTTCATTCATAAAAGGTGGCCGTGTGCAAAAGCCATTAAACTATTGGTTAGAATTAAAAATTATGAGTCAAGGTTGAAGTTTCAAAAGAACTTCGTAATTTTGCTTGTACATTTTTATAAAGGACGGTTCGTTTTGTTATGAGTCCTATGTAAGTCATGATCTGGAACTTGTAAACACATCGGAAACTTCGTTTCGGGAGAAAAAAAATCGGTAATATCGGCAAAACTGGATATCGGCTGACCCTTTAATTATAAAATATAAATAATTACGAGTGATAAATTTAAGAATGACGTCATCAAATATGACAGCTGTTATTTTTGTCCTAACAAATACTCATATCGGCACTCATATCGGAAAAAAATATCGGTAATATCGGCAAAAATGCTTATCGGTAGACCCCTAATATAAAATATAAATAATTAGGAGTGATAAATTTAAGAATGATGTCATCAAATAAGACCGCTGCTTTTTGTCCTAACAAATATTCATATCGGAAAAAAATATCTGTAATATCGGCAAAAATGCTTATCGGTAGACCCCTAATATAAAATATAAATAATTAGGAGTGATAAATTTAAGAATGATGTCATCAAATAAGACCGCTGCTTTTTGTCCTAACAAATATTCATATCGGAAAAAAATATCTGTAATAGTAATATCGGCAAAAATGCTTATCGGTAGACCCCTAATATAAAATATAAATAATTAGGAGTGATAAATTTAAGAATGATGTCATCAAATAAGACCGCTGCTTTTTGTCCTAACAAATACCCTATCGGCACTCATATCGGAAAAAAGTATCGGTAATATCGGCAAAATTGCATATCGGTAGTCCCCTAATATAAAAGATAAATAATTACGAGTGATAAATTTAAGAATGACGTCATCAAATATTACCGCTGGTTTTTGTCCTAACAAATACTCATATCGGCACTCATATCGGCAAAAAAAATATCGGTAATATCGGTATCGGCAATATCGGCAAAAAGGCATATCGGTAGACCCCTAGTTTTTTGGTTCATTAAAATTTTGTCACGAATTCCTTTCCATGTCTACACACAATTAGAAGGTTTTAATTGCTGCAACATGCAAGGTAATTAAAAGTATATAGGATGCACACAAAAAATCGGATCATTAAGCAATTTTAAGGTTAGTTGATCAAATTTTATATCTCACATTAAATCCCACAATCGATCACAATAAATATCAATAAAACTTAGAGTTTTGAGTCCCTCTGTGTGAATACTTAGTTTGTGACTAAAAAATTATTTTCTGCTTTTTCATGCGAGATTCTCCTCACTGCAGCTGTGCCTCATCTTTTTAAAAAAGTTGTTTTGTTCATTTTATCTTAGGGGCCGTCTATAAATGACGTCACGCACCTAGGGGGGGAGGGGGTCACACTTTTGTGACGATGCGTGACGAGGGGGAGGGAGGGGGTTGAAGAAATGTGAATTCACATCAAAAGGGTAAATTAAAATAAAAACTTCCACTGAAATATTTGGTCACTTACAATTTATTTAATTTTGTTTGTTTGTAAATCAGTGCTTCTCAAAGTACCGGTCGGTAGGCCATCAGATGTCGGTCGGCGTATGTTATCAAGAAATAAAAATTAAATCTAATTATAATCCTTAAGTTTGAGAACTCATGAGAATGTATGAAATTGTTACCCTGTGTCGTTTGATGTTGAAATCAAAGCATTTGTGATGTCACTGCCAGCTCCGTTTGGTTCTCTCACGGTAGTAGTCGACGAACTTTTTTGCCCGTTACCCCAAAATATACAAGTTTCTTTGTGCGTTACAGACTCGAGGTCCTGCTCACATGACTCGGGGATTTGGGGAGCGCCGTTAGCACCCCCCCCCCGAAAATGCAACTGGTGAGTTTTACAAGCATAACAAGTGTATAAAAATGATCTGAATAGGATTATGTATAGATATTTAAAGTCAAAACGACACGGAATATCAATTTTTAATTTTTAAAATTTTTTTTGGAGGGGGGGATATATTTGATACAATTATAAACGTTTTAAGTTTGATATAATTGTTCGATTGGTTTTTGGTCAAACGCCAAGAGTTCCCTTTTTACCTCAAATGAGATAATAATATTAATAATAATAATATTTGATAATTTATATAGCGCTGTATCCCAGCAAGGAACCGGGCTCACAGCGCTTTACATGGAGATCATAACATACATATAATAATTAAATAACCATTCATACCATAATAACAAACTAAAGGACAGTACATTACACATAAGCTACGCTAATCATTAAAACAAATGTTGTTTCATTAATTTTGTAAATACATTTTGAAAAGATGCGTCTTAAGTGCAGTCTTGAAGGACTTGGTAGTTGGAATACTACGGATGTGTAATGGTAGAGAATTCCATAATTCCATAAAGTAGATAATTTACCGCTGTTCACAGACCCTTCGGTTAAACCACGCGATAGCGGTAGCCATGTATTTATCATTACATGTAGTTTATAAATTCCACAAGAGAATGCAACAATTTCAACACGCCTCCTCGTCCATACGACCAAAGCTTGTGAGCTTCGGAGTAAAAAGTCATGATAATATTGGATATTTTATTAATGTCATAGTATTTTTACTAGTCTTATATTAGCTTGCTTTGTAAGTTTAATCGGACACCTATTTTTAATATCCCAATTTTGAACCGCTTCCCCTTATCCAATCATTCTGAAAATTTGCACACATGTTCAATTTCGGTGATAGTATTTTTACTGAATTTTGCGGACTTTTTCCATGGCTAGATTTAATTTAATTAAATATTTTCGATTTACTTCTGCTAGAGTTAAACCTCAGTAGTCCGTCATGGTGACCGGCCCTCAGTAGTCTGCCTTAGTGACCGACACGGGTCATGAGCGACTGACCAATTACCAGTGTTTTACTGCACGGGGAGGTCAGTCCCGTAATAACCAGGGACACGCCAGTGGGGCACGCCAGTGGGCCAGTAACACACTGCCAATAAAAAAATGTGAAGACTAAAAAGTAGAAAATAAAAATATTTAAAAAACACTTTTTAAAAACTAGTCTTATTTGAGAAATGCACTAAAAAGTAGAAAATAAAATTTTTATGAAAATGTAAAAGTTTAAAATGAGACAGGAACGTTAAATCGGAGGTGAAATCAATTATCTCGTTGTTCGCCATGACTATAAGACTAGGGTGCTCAGTTTAAACTTAGCGAATAGCTTTGCCTAACTTGATGAATATCTTTGCATAACTTAGCAAATTCACATACGAGCAAGGTTACGGAACGAATTAAACTCGTATCTGTAGTGCTAAAATTGATTTGCAGTTGCTACTAACAGAGAAACTAATGGATCCCTAGAGATTGATTTGGCTTTGGTAAATATTCACTCGAAGAGCTTGGTATTTTAATTTAGTGAATTGGTCGAAGAACGAAAACGCGAATTTTTAACGCTAGAGGTGAAGATGTAGCCATGTTATGTCAAAAAAGTTTTAAAAGTTGTATTCTTCATAAAATATAATGACTGTAGAAATTCATGTGAGGTTTTGACCGTTACAGAATTTTAAAACAAATATATGATTTTCGATCTACAGCTTATCTAATGGACTTCAAATTAAAGCAAGAATATCACATGACATAGCCATGCTAGTGTTTTAACTTACTGGCAAAAAAGTGAATGACTGAATTACTGAATTCAAGCCCACTTGAATTATTCATATTTATTTATATATGTAGGCTCGAAGTTAGCCTTTCTAATATAATATTACTTGGAATATTCCTACCAACAGTTATAAGTAATGCAAGCTGTCAGTGAAGCTTCTCTAAAATTAAATTAAATGCAAAATTTAATTTCGATCAACAATGACTACACAAAGATTCAGTATTTAAAAGCTATTTTGTCTTTTGAGCATAGCATGTCTGACACCATTGATAAATCAATATATTTTTCCATTAAAAAAAAAGCGGACAACTTCAGTTTTATATCAAGAAATGAAAGCTTCTCTATTTATTTCAAACACAAAATGAAATGATGTCCATACTTTTATTTACAAATAATAATTCCATGTGGCGTTGTGAGTAATTGCTCTGTTGTTTCTTGTTTGATGTTGGAAACTTCACTTGGTCTCTTTTCACCCCCTATTTAAAATAACCAACAACCTTTCTCGTAATTAATGTATGCAGAATGTTATAGGAAATATATGTAACATGACCGTATGGACGTGTGGGTGGAGCTAAGCGCCCTCAGGTCAGAGGATGACCCGGAGTGTGGAGCACAGTGATAAATCACTGTGATCCGCGGAGTAGTCTCTTTACGGATTCATGGCAAGCGGGGAGTCGTAACATTATCATTATATTTATATTTATGATTATTTATATTTGTTGTTTAATTTATACTAATGTTCATTAAAAATGAAGTGTCCAGCCTTCTATAGTGGTACTATGTAATGTTTTAAGTATGCCAAAGGCATATATAGCTATACTGTTCGCTCTATACCCAATTCCATAGTGCAACAGGATCAAATCTTTAAGAAAATGCGAACCTATATCGATCCATTCAATAAATTCATGAATTATAATAATTGTTAAATGTTAATGCTCTTCACTCAACAGATTTATCCTAGAAAAAATGACAGCATGTTCATGCCATGGCATTCAAAATGTTTTCAAAGATTGAACATAACTTCTTTAAAAGACGTAATAATTTTCACAACGATGCCAAGTATTGAACAGACGTTTCATGTCTGCAGATATCGTGATTATTTTTTCATTTTTTAAAATACATTTTGAAATATAAATTTACTTATAAAGACTTGGAAATAAGTTCAATTCTATAAATATAAAAATATGTTGGTTTCAGATTACTTTAATTAAAAAAATTTGTTAAGGGGCCGTCCATAAAAAATGACGTCACGCACCTAGAGGGGGGGGAGGGGGTCACACTTTTGTGACGATGCGTGACGAGGGGGAGGGAGGGGGGTTGAAGAAATGTGACGTCACATCAAAAGGGTAACTTTAAATAAAGCTTCCACTGAAATATTTGGTCGCTTACAATATTTTTAATGACTTTTTTTCTCTTTTTTTTCTTTTTCTTTTTTTTTCTTTTTCTTTCTTTTTTAAAAAAAAATCATTGCTTCTTAATTTGCCGGTCGGTAGGCCATCAGACGCTGGTTGGCGTAAGCTATCAAGACACGAAAATTAAATCTAATTATAAT
The DNA here is from genome assembly GCA_944989445.1 of Ampullaceana balthica. Classification (NCBI taxonomy): domain Eukaryota; kingdom Metazoa; phylum Mollusca; class Gastropoda; family Lymnaeidae; genus Ampullaceana; species Ampullaceana balthica. The sequence goes on along the minus strand of CALYLW010000653.1, from coordinate 142,610 downwards.
CCTTAAGTTTGAGAACCCCCAAGATAACGTATGAAATTGTGACCCTGCTTCGTTTGATGTTGACATCAAAGCATTTGTGATGTAACCGCAGCTCCGCTTGGTTCTCTCACGGCAGGCGACTTTTTTGCCCGTTACCCCAAAATATACAAGTTTATGTGTGCGTTACGCCCACCCCCCAACCCCGAGACTCTAGGACCTAGAGTCTAGGTCCTACTCACATGACTCGGGGATTTGGGGGAGCGTCGTTAGCCCCCCTCCCCCGAAAATGCTACTGGTGAGTTTTACAATCATGAAAAGTGTCTAAAAATGATCTGAATAGGATTATGTGTAGATATTTTAAGTCAAAACGACACGGAATATCATTTTTCTTTTAAAAAAAAAGTGGGGGGGGGATCTATTTGATAGAATTATAAACGTATTAAGTTTCATATAATTGTTCGATTGGTTTGTGGTCAAACGCCCCAGGCCATTCTAGATATAATGATAAATGAGCCCATTTAAAATTAGTCAAGTATTCATTAACTTTATTGATTGCATCAAATTCGTGACACGGCAATTCGAGAGGAGCACAAAACAACTTTCCTTCTTAGCTCATTTTTTAAGGCATTAATTTTAATATCACAGAAACGATACTTGATACAGTCAAGTCATGTGGATTAAGATTAGGCCTATTGTCACTCGTGTCAATATAAATGAAAGTAGGGTGGATTTAGGTGTCTTCGTATAGTACGTAGGTAAGAAATCTACATAGGTGTCAAATGTTAAAAAATGCATGTTCTGGTAGGAACCGGTTCAATAATGGGCATATGTTCCAAGCGTGCACGTACACATGACGTATTTTAATATATCTAGTGGATTGTAGTGGATGTTATGTGTCCTTAATGAGTCTGAATTACCCCCAAGAATTCCCTTTTGACCCCAGATTAGGTTATTTACCCCTTTTCGCCGACCTTTTTCTTACGGGATGGCCGTCAGTCAATTGAGGGATTTTTAAGACAATACATTAAATTTTTTTTATTTATAAACAATTTTTTTTCTAAGCAAAGACGTTAACCGTGATGATTAATAGTCAATGTTTAATTTGTATGCACTAAAATAAAATGTAATCTAAGGATGTTAACACAGTTAGTTTTCTGAAGGCTGGTTAAACGTTTTAAAAAATGCGGATTACAATATTACAATGTAGACCTTCACTAAATAAATAATAAATGCTTAAATGACAATACAAGTGACTTGAAACATACTTATTTTCATATGGAAAATAAGTTTTTAAAAAATTTATTTTATTATATTTTTTAAATTTTTTTTTGGGGGGGGGTAAAAATCGGCCAAAATCGCGTGACGTCATTTATGGACGGCCCCTAACGTTAAGTTTTTATTTTTTTACCAGGCACGGTGCAGAGGGTAATGACGTGATGAGTGATCAACACTATGTCAACCGTCTTAGAACTTATTCAAAACGAAGCAGAAGTTAACGCAAAGGACAACGACGGATGGACACCCTTGATGATTGCATCTGAACTGGGAAATCACAAGGATGTTGAATGCCTGCTTAAGTCAAACGCAGAGCTTGATGTGAAGAATAAGATAGGATGGACTGCACTGGCGATTGCGTCACAGTATGGACACGACGATGTTGTAGATGCTCTACTTGAACGTGGAGCAAAAGTCAATGAGAAAATTTTAGACGGCTGGACTAATCTCATGATAGCTTTACTAAATAAAAGAACTTTGTCAGCCAAAAAACTTATTTCCCTTGGAGCTGACGTAAATGAGCAAAATAATTATTTATCAACAGCTTTAATGATAGCTTCGGAAAATGGTCTTGGCCAGATTTGTGAAGAGCTTGTTGGACGAGGCGCGAAAGTAAATGAGAAAAATATATTTGGTTGGACGGCTTTGATGAAAGCATCACAGCATGGACATTCCGAAATCGTTCAATATCTAATCACAAATGGAGCAAAAGTTGATGACAAAAACGTTGACGATCTTACAGCTTTAATGATAGCCGCAAGGAATGGGCATTTCAATGCTATTCAAGTATTAATTAACAATGGCACAGACGTAAATGAAAGAAATAGAATAGGCTTAACAGCTTTAAACATAGCTTCTTATTTCGGACATACCGAAGTTGTAGAACTTATGATTAGTCAGAGCAATAATGGCGATGAGCAACAGAAGAACCTATCATGCGCTTTGATCTTTGCATTACGAAACAGGCATTTAAGCACGGTTCATCTTTTAATTCAAAAAGGTGCCAGTGTTAATGATGTGCCAAAGACAGGAATCACCGCAATATTGAACGTGGTGAGATCTGATCTAACAGACGCTGGGGAACTGCATACGGAAACAGAAACGAGTCACGTGTTGGTTAAAAATGAGGGATGCTGTTTGTATCTGCACAGGTTTGATCAAGATTTAATAGCTGGGATACGCATTGAAGACAAAGTCATTTTACAGGACAAAGTCATGTCTGTGTCTTTAAATGAACGAAGTGAAAATAATATCCTGCAAAATTATCAGTTGTACGTTATCAATTTACTTTTTAAGATATAAGATAATCTTTATTTTGATTTACATAAAACTAATGATTAATAATGTTGAAATGTTTAAACTGTTCCTAAACAATGCAAGTATTTACGTATTGCTTTCCCAAATGTCTATTTCTTAAAGAGTTATTTCGCACTATAGATATTTAAAATCTTATATCAGTTAAAATATAAGAATTTATTGCATTTAATATCATAATTTTAATTCTGTTTGTACATTTATAGTTTTAAATATTAATCTTTTCTCTGTTTCTTGGAATAACTAGAACTAATAATGTAAAGAGAACATGTTACTATTAAAGGTGCTGTGAGATATATATATATATATATATATATATATATATATATATATATATATATATATATATATATATATATATATATATATATATATATATATATTTATATATATATATAAATATATTACGTATTTAAAAAAATTATTTAGACTTTAAGAAAATTATTTATATTTATACTCTGGTGTTTGCTGTTAGTTTGGACACAATTTTGACCTTCTCTGAAAGTCTGAGAAGAAACGTATTGGATAGTCTATTCATCATCATCGCCCTTCGTCCCTTTTAAATATTTATTTAATTTTTACAAAAATAAAATTGGAAAACAGCTGTAAAAGTTTACGAAAAAATTTTGTTTGGCCCCGGCCCTAAAGGAACAGACGTCAGGAGTTCCATACACCTAGTAGCCAGTGGCGTAGCTAAGAATTTGTATGGATTTGGGGGGTCTGAGAGGCTTAAACTCTTTTAAGGACACTAATTCCCCCCCCCCTCAAAGGGCCCGGGGGATTTCAATTTTGGACTCGTCATCACATAGCTACGCTACTACCAGTAGCCACTGTTTAAAATACCGTTGATATAACATATGTTTAAAAATTGCATTACGGGCCCCGGCCCCTAATTAGTGGTGTTTATTTTTTGGGTTTTTTTTTATTTACAGAAATCTTCGTGGGAGCATACTTCTTAAAGTTTAATGGCCGCTGGATGAGTAAAATATTATTTATATGGCTTTAAAAAACTAAAATAAGAGCCCCGGGGCCCTATCGGCAAAAGATGTTAAGTTCAAAACAACATTTTGTTTCAATGTGGATCATAATAAATATATGGTCCTCGGCCCCCAGGATGTGATAATTTAAATATTTTTTCCACCGTTACCATCGCGGGTTTGTACTCAACAATTTCCCAAAGTTTCATGCTTCTGCCTCCTTGGGAAATAGGAGAATTAGTGATTTTCATATTTTATATAGGTCATATGAGGGAAAAAAAGCGTTTTTGGGCCCCCGGCCCCCAAGAGAGTGAATTTTAAAATTCTTTGTCGCCAATTGTCGTCGTGAGATTGTACTCAGCTAGTTCCCAAAGTTTCATGCTTCTACCTATACTGGAAGTACCTTTTAGCAAAATACCCGCGCTCTGCTGCGGAAGTTAGGATTTTAGTAAGCGTTGAAAACTCGTTTCACACCAATTGTGACCAATTCAAAACCCCAATAGATTTCAGTCTGGATCATAATTGATCTTTGTTAAGGTCGTGTAAAATAAAATGGGTACTAAAATGACATTACGGGCCCTCGTGAAAAATGGATGCAGGATTTGCATATCTCATAAGGTCTTAGGATTTCAATCTAGTTCATGATAGAGATATGTGTCTATATTTATTTAAATTATTTAAAATCTAAAGGTAACAAATGTTACAAATGTCGTAAATGTTTACGAAAAAAATATTTTAAAAAATCAAATATCAAATTTGGCCATAGTTCATCCATTTACCCAGTAGCCACATATTAAATTACCTTTTATATAAACAATGTTAAAACTTTGGGAAGTTGTTGAGTACAATCCCGCTATGGTAACAGGTGAAATTATTTTAAAAATTATCACTTTCTGTGGGCCGGGGGCCCAAATGAAGTTTTTCCTAATATGACTTATATAAAATATGAAAATCACTAATTCTCCTATTTCCCGTGTAGGTAGAAGCATGAAACTTTGGGTTGTTGTTTAGTACACTTCTGCGATGTTAACAGGCGAAAAACAATATTTAAATTATCACTTACTGGGGGCCGGGGGCCCAAATGTAGTTTTTTTCTTATATTAAAAACTGTATCATCAGTAATTCTCCAACTTCCCATGCAGGTAGAAGCATGAAACTTTGGGAAGTTGTTGAGTACACTCTCACGACGAAAAATGGCGTAAAGGAATTTTAAAATTCACACTCTTGGGGGCCGGGGGCCCAAAAGCGTTTTTTCCCCTTATACTGAAAATCGTTTTATTCTCCACTTTCCCGTGTAGATAGAAACATGAATCTTTGGGAAGTTGTTGAGTCCACTCCCTCGATGGTAGTATGAAAAAAAATTATTTAAATTATCACTCACTGGGGGCCGGGGGCACAAATGTACTTTTTCTTATATAAAAACTGACTCAAAGCTAATTCTCTGATTTCCCGTGTAGGTAAAAGCATGAAAATTTTGGAAATTATTGAGTACACTCCCGCGACGGTAACAGGCAAAACTTTTTTAAATTTTCACTCACTGGGGGCCGGGGTCCCAATTATTTTTCTTATATAAAAAGTTAATAATCACAGATTCTCCAACTTCCCGTGTAGTTAGAAGCATGAAATTTTGGGAGTTGTTGAGTACGCTCCCGGGATGGTAACAGGCGAATTTGATTTGTTTAATTATCACGCACTGGGGGCCCTGGACACAAATGTAGTATTTCCAACTTATACTAGCTAAATTACAAATAAAAAAAAATTGGATACTGTGTAATGTATTTTTACAAAACTTGGAAGATAAAAATTTGATGGCCTATATTAAAATTCGTTAGGGCATTAAAATGATAATTTTTCAATATTTTGTAGCCGAGGGCCCCTATTTTTTTTTGTTGTAAACGCTTAAGACATTTTAACAATTCGATTTCACTCAATTTTTAAAAACAAATGTTAACTAACAAATATATTTATCATAATCCGAATTGAAATAAGCTGTTGTTTTGAACTATACATATTACACAGATAGGGCCCCCGGCCCTTATTTTAGTTGTTTTAAAGACGTATTAATTGTAAATGTATTTTATTCCTCCCACGGCCATTAAACTTTAGGAAGTTTTTGGGTACATTCCAGCGAAGGTTTCTGGCATTAAAATTAAAAGTTTTAAAAACACCACTTAATCGGGGCTGGGGGCCCGTATGCCATATTTATATATATATATATATATATATATATATATATATATATATATATATATATATATATATATATATATATATATATATCATAACGTGTAATTCATAGTTCTTTTATAACACAAAATTTTAATAATAAAATTTTTTTTCATCTAAATAGCCAAAACTGTTTAAATCCTCCTCGAGTCACTGTTGAACACAACCATTTTCATATTGAAAATATTGAAAACGTGACAAATCTGGCCTTTGATGGTGGCGAAATCAAGGTAGCCGGTAGCATCAATAAACAGAAAAAGAGAATCCAGAAGATGATTACAAAAGGTTCTACGAAAACTGTAGACTACAATAGGAAACAGCGTGCATGTTAAGTGAAGTTTGAAGAAAAGGTAACTCTACTTTCAGTTTGAATAAACGTTTAAAAGTGAAATAGAAATAGATCACAAAATAATTTAAATGTTTCGATTTAATTATAATTTTAGATAGATTCAACAGAAGGTAGTGATCTAGCTTTTTTTTTAACTCTATTTATTTTATTCTTTTTAGTCTAAGTGTATGCTATGGTGAGTTTTGTCGCTTCCTTTTGATTATTGATTTTAAAGTAAGGAGTGGAGTGGTCTGACAGTTAACAGTTAGCTATTTTAAGCACAAAAGGTCAGGAGACATTGGAAGTATATGGGTGACGAAAAAATAAACCATATAATATAATTTAGAGGAGAAGTTTTGGATATTTCAACATGAGTTTATTTTTTTCTTTCCAATGAAGCACATTCCATGATTTGTATCCGTTCACAAAAGAGAGGTTATTATAATGGGCTGTTGCAAATTTATTTTGTTACATAAATACAAATGGTTGTGTCGAATTTGTGTTCGCTGATCTGTTCCTTGCAGCAGAATTAGGTCAACACACCAGCTGTAACATGGGCATAAGTTTGTTACAGTGATGGGTGATGTCACAGTTAAAAGAACTACACGGCTTCATAGTGCCGTTATTTCTAAGTATACGAGCAGCAGTAACATGTAGAAAAACCACATTTCCCTTGCTAAATAAACAATCCTCATTTTAGACGGTATTAACATTTTAACACGTATTACATTTAGAACTTGTCAACTTGATATTCTTTATAAATTATATTTGATTTGTTTACAGATTCAAGTAAAAGCTGCTATAGTTAATTGATAGAGCTGATGGATCGAAACCAAAGCTTTGTGAGATAAATTCACTTGTAAATTTATTACCAATTAATTAAAGTAAGTATATCGTTACAGCTGATTTTTCAAGAATCATACTACGAAGAATTTCAAAATGGATCAACCCATTTTTTCACTGGTTATTGAAATATTTGATGAAAATGTTGAAAAAAACGAAACAGATCTCAATGCCGATGAAAAAAAATCAACTCTTGTTGCAAAGGAGAAGGACACAAAAGGACGAACGCAACTTATGTATGCATCATTTAATGGCAATTTAGATTTAATTAATGAACTTTTAGAAAAGGAAGATTACATACACGAAAAGGACTGTGCTGGAAGAACTGCACTGTTTTATGCTGCGTACAACGGTCATTTGAGTGTGGTTTGTTTGCTTTTAGAAAGAGGGGCAAATGTTCACGAGAAAGACAATGAAAACAGAACATCATTGATGTATGCATCATACAATGGCCATTTAGAGGTTTCTGATTTTTTGCTACAACTTGATGCCAATGTGAATCATACAGATATCAACGGAAGAACACCATTGATGTATGCTTCAGTTCATGGTCGAATTCTGATGTGCAATCTATTTCTTGAAAAAGGGGCGGACTTAAATAAGACTAACTCCGATGGCTGGACAGCGCTGACCATAGCCTTACAATACAGCAACAAAGATACTGCAGATCTCTTGTTTGAACATGGAGCCACTATAAACCACAGATTTGAAAATGGCTTGACTCCTCTGATGCACTTTACAGTAAGTAATCAAAAGGATAATGTAATTTGGCTTTTAGAAAAAATAGCTTCAATTGAAGGAACAGGTAGTGAAATAATCGCTGTTTCACTAGAGACAATTAAAAGCCATACTGAAAATTTTAAAATATTTAAAGAGAACAGTTCGTGTATAGATGTCACGGACAAAGACGGCTGGACAGCATTGATGTACGCATGTCAAAATGGTTACACAGAAATTGCGACTTTTCTAGTAAACAGTGGCAGCAATGTTAATCATAAAGAAAATGAAGGTTGGAGTTGTCTAATGATATCTGTACTGAATTGCCACACGGATATTGTCAAGTTACTTATTGAACATGGAGCTAACGTTAATGATTGGGAAAACTCTGGCCTGACTGCACTGATGATTGCAGTACAGAGTTATAAACACGTTGAAATTAAAAGTGGCTCAAATTGTAATGTTCTAGACTTACCATACAACATAGAAAGTCTATATTCATTTCAAGGCGACCAAAGGACACTTTTATTGTTGATTGAAAATGGGGCTGATGTTAATCACACTGACGTGTCAGGTTGCACTGCTCTAATGTTTGCATCAGAAAGCGGAAATAAAGACATAGTTGCACTGCTGATTGAGAGCGGTGCCAATGTTAATGAAAAAGACAGTTCAGGACGCACAGCTCTAATGTTTGCGTCAGAAAGTGAAAGTATGGACATTGTTGCACGGTTGATTGAGAGAGGTGCCAGTGTTAATGAAAAAGTCATTTCAGGAAGAACAGCTTTAATGTTTGCGTCAGAAAAGGGAAATAAGGACATTGTTGCACGGTTGATTGAGAGAGGTGCCAATGTTAATGAAAAAGACAGATCAGGACGCACAGCTCTAATATTTGCGTCAGAAAGGGGAAATAAGGACATTGTTGCACGGTTGATTGAGAGAGGTGCCAGTGTTAATGAAAAAGACATTTCAGGAAGAACAGCTTTAATGTTTGCGTCAGAAAAGGGAAATAAGGACATTGTTGTACTGTTGATTGAGAGAGGTGCCAGTGTTAATGAAAAAGTAATTTCAGGAAGAACAGCTTTAATGTTTGCGTCAGAAAAGGGAAATAAGGACATTGTTGTACTGTTGATTGAGAGCGGTGCCAATGTTAATGAAAAAGACAGTACAGGACGCACAGCTCTAATGTTTGCGTCAGAAAGTGAAAGTATGGACATTGTTGCACGGTTGATTGAGAGAGGTGCCAGTGTTAATGAAAAAGTAATTTCAGGAAGAACAGCTTTAATGTTTGCGTCAGAAAAGGGAAATAAGGACATTGTTGCACGGTTGATTGAGAGAGGTGCCAGTGTTAATGAAAAAGACAGTTCAGAACGCACAGCTCTAATATTTGCGTCAGAAAGGGGAAATAAGGACATTGTTGCACTGTTGATTGAGAGCGGTGCCAATGTTAATGAAAAAGACATTTCAGGAAGAACAGCTTTAATGTTTGCGTCAGAAAAGGGAAATAAGGACATTGTTGCACGGTTGATTGAGAGAGGTGCCAGTGTTAATGAAAAAGACATTTCAGGAAGAACAGCTTTAATGTTTGCGTCAGAAAAGGGAAATAAGGACATTGTTGTACTGTTGATTGAGAGAGGTGCCAGTGTTAATGAAAAAGTAATTTCAGGAAGAACAGCTTTAATGTTTGCGTCAGAAAAGGGAAATAAGGACATTGTTGTACTGTTGATTGAGAGCGGTGCCAATGTTAATGAAAAAGACAGTACAGGACGCACAGCTCTAATGTTTGCGTCAGAAAGTGAAAGTATGGACATTGTTGCACGGTTGATTGAGAGAGGTGCCAGTGTTAATGAAAAAGTAATTTCAGGAAGAACAGCTTTAATGTTTGCGTCAGAAAAGGGAAATAAGGACATTGTTGCACGGTTGATTGAGAGAGGTGCCAGTGTTAATGAAAAAGACAGTTCAGAACGCACAGCTCTAATATTTGCGTCAGAAAGGGGAAATAAGGACATTGTTGCACTGTTGATTGAGAGCGGTGCCAATGTTAATGAAAAAGACATTTCAGGAAGAACAGCTTTAATGTTTGCGTCAGAAAAGGGAAATAAGGACATTGTTGCACGGTTGATTGAGAGAGGTGCCAGTGTTAATGAAAAAGACAGTTCAGAACGCACAGCTCTAATATTTGCGTCAGAAAGGGGAAATAAGGACATTGTTGCACTGTTGATTGAGAGAGGTGCCAGTGCGAATGAAAAAAACATTTCAGGAAGAACAGCTTTAATGTTTGCGTCAGAAAAGGGAAATAAGGACATTGTTGCACGGTTGATTGAGAGAGGTGCCAGTGTTAATGAAAAAGACAGTTCAGAACGCACAGCTCTAATATTTGCGTCAGAAAGGGGAAATAAGGACATTGTTGCACTGTTGATTGAGAGCGGTGCCAATGTTAATGAAAAAGACATTTCAGGAAGAACAGCTTTAATGTTTGCGTCAGAAAAGGGAAATAAGGACATTGTTGCACGGTTGATTGAGAGAGGTGCCAGTGTTAATGAAAAAGACATTTCAGAACGCACAGCTCTAATATTTGCGTCAGAAAGGGGAAATAAGGACATTGTTGCACTGTTGATTGAGAGAGGTGCCAGTGTTAATGAAAAAGTCATTTCAGGAAGAACAGCTTTAATGTTTGCGTCAGAAAAGGGAAATAAGGACATTGTTGCACTGCTGATTGAGTGCGGTGCCAATGTTAATGAAAAAGACAGATCAGGACGCACAGCTCTAATGTTTGCGTCAGAAAGTGAAAGTATGGACAATGTTGCACTGTTGATTGAGAGAGGTGCCAGTGTTAATGAAAAAGACATTTCAGGAAGAACAGCTTTAATGTTTGCGTTAGAAAGGGGAAGTAAGGACATTGTTTCACGGTTGATTGAGAGAGGTGCCAGTGTTAATGAAAAAGACATTTCAGGAAGAACAGCTTTAATGTTTGCGTTAGAAAGGGGAAGTAAGGACATTGTTGCACGGTTGATTGAGAGAGGTGCCAGTGTTAATGAAAAAGACATTTCAGGAAGAACAGCTTTAATGTTTGCGTCAGAAAAGGGAAATAAGGACATTGTTGCACGGTTGATTGAGAGAGGTGCCAGTGTTAATGAAAAAGACAGTTCAGAACGCACAGCTCTAATATTTGCGTCAGAAAGGGGAAATAAGGACATTGTTGCACTGTTGATTGAGAGAGGTGCCAGTGCGAATGAAAAAAACATTTCAGGAAGAACAGCTTTAATGTTTGCGTCAGAAAAGGGAAATAAGGACATTGTTGCACGGTTGATTGAGAGAGGTGCCAGTGTTAATGAAAAAGACAGTTCAGAACGCACAGCTCTAATATTTGCGTCAGAAAGGGGAAATAAGGACATTGTTGCACTGTTGATTGAGAGCGGTGCCAATGTTAATGAAAAAGACATTTCAGGAAGAACAGCTTTAATGTTTGCGTCAGAAAAGGGAAATAAGGACATTGTTGCACGGTTGATTGAGAGAGGTGCCAGTGTTAATGAAAAAGACATTTCAGAACGCACAGCTCTAATATTTGCGTCAGAAAGGGGAAATAAGGACATTGTTGCACTGTTGATTGAGAGAGGTGCCAGTGTTAATGAAAAAGTCATTTCAGGAAGAACAGCTTTAATGTTTGCGTCAGAAAAGGGAAATAAGGACATTGTTGCACTGCTGATTGAGTGCGGTGCCAATGTTAATGAAAAAGACAGATCAGGACGCACAGCTCTAATGTTTGCGTCAGAAAGTGAAAGTATGGACAATGTTGCACTGTTGATTGAGAGAGGTGCCAGTGTTAATGAAAAAGACATTTCAGGAAGAACAGCTTTAATGTTTGCGTTAGAAAGGGGAAGTAAGGACATTGTTTCACGGTTGATTGAGAGAGGTGCCAGTGTTAATGAAAAAGACATTTCAGGAAGAACAGCTTTAATGTTTGCGTTAGAAAGGGGAAGTAAGGACATTGTTGCACGGTTGATTGAGAGAGGTGCCAGTGTTAATGAAAAAGACATTTCAGGAAGAACAGCTTTAATGTTTGCGTCAGAAAAGGGAAATAAGGACATTGTTGCACGGTTGATTGAGAGAGGTGCCAGTGTTAATGAAAAAGACAGTTCAGAACGCACAGCTCTAATATTTGCGTCAGAAAGGGGAAATAAGGACATTGTTGCACTGTTGATTGAGAGAGGTGCCAGTGTTAATGAAAAAGTCATTTCAGGAAGAACAGCTTTAATGTTTGCGTCAGAAAGGGGAAGTAGTATGAACATTGTTGCACGGTTGATTGGGAGAGGTGCCAATGTTAATGAAAAAGATAGTTCAGGAGGTACAGATCTAATGTAAGCGTCAAAAAGTAATAAAACAAACCCGTAAAAACAAAGTTTTTGACTATAAATCCCTTATATATCAGACATAACTAACAGTATTTACACGCTTTTATTTAAGTCACAATGTTTGTATGTTGTATCCATGCTTCCATCCTTCCATCCATCCTTCCTTCAAAACATGAAACTTAAAATTATACCATTTCTGATGGTCCTAGAGATCTAAAAATTTTACCACGGATAGATCTTGGATGACAATGCATTGTATCAAAATTCCAGATCGATCGAATGTACCGTATTGAAATTATTGCATTTTTAGTTTATCTATAGTCTATATATTAGCATCGGTACCCGTCTGCTTTGTTGACATCCATGAGTTCACCACGTGAACATAACACCCTGGTATAAAACGTTGGGTGGGCGCTTATGAGGTGTTTGGTATAAAAGAAATAGTGGTAGAAAAGATGTGTGGGCTTCAGACGTGAATTTTAAAGAGTTTTTATTATATGTTTTCAAAAATAGCTGTAAAAACTAAGTTTTTGACTATAAATCCCTTATATATGAGACATAACTAAAAGTAGTGATTATGTTAAAAGCGTGTCCTTTTTAAAAAAAGATTTTTTAAATATGTAATTATTATTTTTATTTTAAAACTCTTCACTCAACTTTGCTTCATAACCCTATTTGCTGAGCTCAGCATGACACGTAAAATGTAAACAAAAGCACGCGGGTACGTCGATGGGTCGCGTCAACGCATCAACTCAAGCTCTCACGTGGGGAAAAAACAATAACAAACCGTGAATTTGAATTACATACCTCATATAAGGATAAACTAAAAATGCATTAATTTAAATACGGTACGATCGATCGATCTGAAATTTTGATACGATTCATTGTTAGGTAAGACGAACCCGTGTGCCAAATTTCAGCACGATCGGATTACGGTAAGTGGGTCATTGTTTACTTTTGTTTTTCCGCCCGCCCGCCCAAGACAGACAGAGACGGCCGCGAAGTTAATATAAGGGATTTAATAAAACAAACCCGTAAAAACAAAGTTTTTGACTATAAATCCCTTATATATGAGACAGAACTTAAAGTATTTACAAATATCTACAGACTGAATCTGTCTTTACTCCCCTTTGCTTTTAACCCAAAAAGGGGGGGGGTGGGGTGGGAGAGGGGAAAGGTCTTGTCACCGATCACTGGGCCGAGCTCACCGTGGCACGCCAAATGTAAACAAAAGAACGCCGGTTTACCTGGTTTAAGCACGTGATGTTTTTACCGGTGGCTGGCCTGAAGTCAAGTGACCCGTAAAATGTAAACGATAGCGACTTCTACATATAGTTTATTTAGATAAACTAAAAATGCATTAATTTAATTACGGTACGATCGATCAATCTGAAATTTTGATACGATGCATTGTTAGGTGAGACGGGCCCGTGGGCCAAATTTCAACCCGATCGGATCACGGTAAGTGGGTCATTTTTTACTTTTGTTTTTCCGCCCGCCCGCCCGCCCGCCGCCCGCCCGCCCAAGACAGACAGAGAGAGATGACGAGACGGCCGTGAAGTTAATATAAGGGATTTAATAAAACAAACCCGTAAAAACAAAGTTTTTGACTATAAATCCCTTATATATGAGACATAACTAACAGTATTGATTATTTTCAAACATTTACAGACTGAATCTGTCTTAACTCAACTTTGCATCATAACCCTAGTGGGGGTGGGGGGGAGGGGTGGGTGGGGGGGAGAGGGGAAAAGTCTGGTCACCGATTCGCTTGACCGAGCTCAGCGTGACACGTAAAATGTAAACAAAAGCGCCCGTCGCTTCGTTGGGTCGCCTCAATGCGTCAGCTCAAAATTTCACGTGGCAAAAAAACAATAAACAAACCGTGAATTTAAATTACATACATCATATAAGGATAAACTAAAAATGCATTAATCTAATTACGGTACGTTCGATCGATCTGAAATTTTGATACGATGCATTGTTAGGTTAGACGGGTCCGTGTGCCAAATTTCAGTTCGATCGGATCATGGGAAGTGGGTCATTTTTGACTTCTGTTTTTCCGCCCGCCCGCCCGCCGAGCCCAAGACAGAGAGAGAGAGAGAGAGAGAGAGAGAGAGAGAGACGGCCGCGAAGTTAATATAAGGGATTTAAAAATAAGGATATTGTTGTACTGTTGATTGAGAGCGGTGCCAATGTTAATGAAAAAGACAGATCAGGACGCACAGCTTTAATGTTTGCATCAGAAAGTGAAAGTATGGACATTGTTGCACGGTTGATTGAGAGAGGTGCCAGTGTTAATGAAAAAGATAGTTCAGGAAGAGATGCTCTAAATTTTGCGTTAAGAAGGAGAAATAAGGACATTGTTGCACTGTTGATTGAGAGCGGTGACAATGATAATGAAAAAATCAGATCAGGATGCACAGCTCTAAGTTTTACGTCAGAAAGTGGAAAAAAGGAATTTTCCACACTGTTTATTTAGAGAGTTTTCAAATTTGTTGCAAAAGACAGTACACACATCACTATTTCACGCAATCATTTATAAAATCCTTTGATGAAATAGATGACATAACCGAGCAAAGGAAGGAGGAAGGTGTGGAATAAATAGAACTGAAATAAACGTTTTTTATGGCTTTAGAATGAACTCTTGATTTAATTGTGTGTACTTGTCTTGTTATTATTTCTGGATCGGGATCTTTTTCATGGATTCCTGTTTCGCTAAGGACATTCTTTTAGTCCAGGACACCTGTTTCGGCGGAAAAGCGATGAGATGCACTGATCTCGCTACATCAAATTAACAGTCTATGACACTGATGCGTCTATTTCTGAACATTTCTATGAAATTTTGTGTGTGTAACTATGTTTAGGAAGATTTAGAGTGCAATGTGTTTTATGTAGTTGTGGAACATGTTTGTAAAGCGCTGTGAGCCCAGTTGTAGGATGAACAAAAAAATAATAATTAAAAGTGGAAGGTGTTACAGACTTGATTACAGAAAAGAAGTCAAATATCAACATGCAAGACTCGAATGTTAAGATTGCCGTGATGGAGGCCACGCGACTCCAGCGTGTTAAAAATATGTACATATTACTTAAAAATGGTGCAGACATGAATATTAGGGAAAATGATGGCATGACTGCATTGTTGTTGTCGTCCGGAGAACATAAAACAAGATCATTGTCTTTATTAATGAATTATGGCGTCAATGTCAACGAAGAAGACAACGCCGGTTGGAAATTGATGTACGCATGTGAAAATGGTTACACGGAAGTTGAATCTTTATCAGTAAACATTGGCAGTAATTTTAATCATCAAGAAAATGAAGGTTGGAGTTGTCTAATGATATCTGTACTGAATGGCCACACAGATATTTTCAAGTTTTCAATAATTATAAACACGTTGATTTTAAAATTGGGCAACATTTTAATGTTCTAGACTTACCAGACACCATAGAAAGACCGATTTCATTTCATGGCGACCAAAGGACATTGTTGATTGAAAATGGGGATGATGTTAATCATTCTGACTTGTCAAGAAGCACTGCTCTAATGTTTTCGTCAGAGAGTAGAAATAAGGACATTTTTGAACTGTTGATTGAGAATGGTGCAAAGGTTAATGAATGAGACAGGTCAGGATGCACACACTAATGCTAGAATCACAAACTGCTCATACGCAAACTTTTAATTTATCGCTCAGTAATGGAGCTAACGTAAATGCTGCAGACGCTGCTAACTGGACCGCACTCATGTTTTCAGCACAGGGCGCCCACAACGAAAATGTTAAAATAATGCTCAGTTTTCGGGCCGATATGTCTATAAAAGATAATCTTGGACGTACTGCATATCAAATCGCAACAATTCATTGGAATACAGAAGTGTCATCTTTATTAATTAGTTGTGGAGCTCAACTTTATGACGCAGACAGGGCAGGTAAAACTGCTTCTTTGATTGCCTCTGGTCAAGATCAAACATAATCCATTAATGTTTTCACGATAGCCGTAATAAATTTAAATGACAAAAATTTTTGCCATGTCTTGACACGGGCATTAGAATTATGTGACACAAAATCATTGGGGCTTCTTATTGACAATGGATTTCCTGTTAACAGTATGAACGACTTAATTATGACTCCACTGATGACCGCGTCCGTTGCTGGGCATTTGGAAACTGTTGAAATTTTAATAAAGAACGGAGCAAACGTCAATCAGAGGACGCCTACTGGCTGGACAGCTCTAATGTCTTCATCTGATGAAGGCCAATCACGAGTAGTCGACTACGTTATTAAACACGGGGCCAAGGTCAATGATGAGGATAACAAAGGTTACACTGCCCTGACATGTGCGTCAGATGGAGGACATGAGCCGACAGTACAGTTGTTGATGACATGTGGGGCAGATGTTAACAAGAAAACCCTCGGTGGTTGGACAGCTATGATGTTGGCATCCGATGGAGGGTTTTTAAAAATTGTGGAAGTGCTAGGTCCAAGTATACAGTATGTTGATGAGAAGAAAGATCACTGCTGGACTGCCTTGATGTGTGCATCTGATGGAGGCCATTGGGGAGTTGTCCGATTTCTGTTAGGAATAGGAGCCAATGTTAATGAGGAAAATAACAAAAGTGCACTGGTCTTATGTGCGCCTCACAAAATGGACACACAGAAACAGTGAAACTATTGATTGAAAATGCTGCGAAGGTCAATGTAAGAGATAAAGTCGGGGAAACGCCGTTGTTTCTGTCGTCTACGAATGGACATACGAGCATTGTCAAAATGCTTATAGAATACGGAGCAAATGTGAATATAAAAAGTAAAAATGGCAACACTGCTCTCATCTCGGCATCGAAATGTGGACACGTCGACGCTGCTTATATGCTGATTGACAAAGGAGCTAACGTAAACGTCATCGGTAATGATGGCTGGACTGCACTGATCTGGGCATCAGATGGGGGACACACAGACATCGTCAAACGTTTAATTGAAGCAGGAGCTAATGTTGACACAAAAGAAAGTCATGGTTTAAACGCCTTAATGTCCGCCACTGACAACGGTCATCTGGAAACGGTCAAACTTCTCATTCAACATGGGTGTAACGTCAACGAAACCAGTAATGGCTCAACTGCATTAATATTGGCATCGACATATGGAGACATACAAACATTAGAGCTGCTCTTAGAATGTGGAGCTGATTTAAATGGCATGAACAAACATGGATGTAATTCTTTAATGTATCCAGCAGATAAAGGTAATGCATACATTGTTGAAAAGCTTATTGATAAAGGTGCAGAAATAAATGCACAAAACAATAAAGGAGGGAATTTATTAATGATTGCAGCACATCGTGGTCATTCAGAAACAGTGAACAAGCTCGTTGAAAATGGTGCCAACATAAATATGCAAACTAATAAAGGATGGACTTCATTAATGTGGGCAGCTGTTAAAGGTCACATAGATACAGCCAACAAACTTCTTGACAAGGGGGCTCATATAAATTTGAAGAATGAAGATGGTTGTACCCCATTGATGCTTGCCGCTTTTAAAGGTCATACAGAAATGGTCGTTACGCTTTTGAAGAGAGGTGCTGATGTTAATGGGACGGATAATACTGGACGCACTCCATTAATCCTTGCAGCATCAGGAGGGCATGCAGAAACAGTTGAACATATTATTGACAAGGGTGCTGATATAAATTTGGGAAATTCGAATGGATATACACCTTTAATGTTTGCATTAATCAAATGTCACACAGAGACGGTCGAGAAGCTCCTAGAAAAGGGCGCCAATGTAAATGTGACTGACAAAAACGGTCTGACTCCTTTAATGATTGCAGCATTCGGTGAGGATACAGGAATGATAGAAAAGCTTATTGACAAGGGGGCTGATGTAAATATGGCTAATAATGACGGATGGACTCCATTAATTTTTGCATCGGATAAAGGAAATACAGAAATGGTCAAAAAGCTTATTGACAATGGCGCTAACTAAATGTTGCTGATTATGACGATTGCACGTCATTGATGTTAGCAGCGGAGAAAGGAAATACGGCAACGGTTGAACAGCTTCTTGACAGTGGAGCAAGTGTTAACAAGAAAAATTATAACGGCTGGACCGCAGCAATGTTGGCGTCGAAAAAAGGTCACAGTCATATAGCCTCTCTCCTTTTTTTTTGAATGAGTATTCTTAATTATTTATTTCTAGATGTGGCAGTGTGCCCCGTATATTAGTCATAATAACTATTAATTACGACTTGACTTACATGTAGATTTGGTGGAGTGTGTAGGGAATTTAGGTTGGATTGCATTGACCGCCAGGAGCTGAGATCAAAGACTGAACGCCATGAGAGCGGCAAGTCTTTGATGTGGGGAATTGGCTCGGCCGGGGAAGCCTGGTGCGAAAACTGACCAGGGCTGACCATACACGGTTACGTCAACCCACCCCCCCTTGGGCCGGCCTGTCGATTCAAAATCTTAGCTGAGCGAGGAGACCAGAGGTGTGAAAAGCCTCAGGGTAGATAAGGGGTAGCGGGTCTGACCAGACATGGTTACGTCAACCCCCTCCCCTCCCCCATCCTTAGTTTAAACTAGGGAGGGCGAGTCTTGATGAGTGTTATGACTGAACACAAATGGATTGTGACGGAAGTCGCTGGACATAGGTTTGATCCCTTATGACTGGCAGATTAGACAGGCGTACCGGGCACCGGATGAATTTTAGGGGCGGAGTCTAAAGGGTATTAAACGGGACGCAATCTAGACAGAGAGTGTTCTTTGGGTCTTCGGTATTCAGTCTTTAGTCTTCGAGGATGTAAGAGAGAGTGTAGAACTGTACACTGTATTTCCTGTATCCAATTTACGTATTCATATGCTACCGTGTGAAGCTTTGAAGAGAACCGAATAAACACTATACCAACTATGGTCCTCAGCTTACCTGAATTCTATTTTACTTGTGTGTGTTACGTGTGAAGTAGTGAACAACTACCTACCGGCTATATATATACATAGTCACGACCACACGGCTACATAATTTTTGGCGTCGTCGGCAGGGTTCTAAAGTGAGGATAGTTGTAAAATTAAAGTGATTTTCTGTTAGGAATTCTAAAAGACATAGGACACACAGAGAAAACCAATGGAGCAGGTACAACAATTACAGTTCACCAGGCTACCCAAGCTACCAAAGTTCACGGGTGATGCCGGGGCGGAGCAGTTCGTGAAAGAAATACGACTGATACTACAGCTACAGCCTGTGCCTCCAGCCTCAGCTGTCACCTGGATCCTGGGCTCCTTGGAGGGGGATGCCCGACAGGGCATCATAGATCGGGCGCTGGCAGAGATCAACACCCCAGACAAACTGCTGCGTATCTTAGTAGAGAAGTGGGGTGAACAACGTGATGGCACCACCCTGGCCCCCGCTTTCTACAAACGACAGCAGGGCTTAGGTGAGACGGTAGAGGACTATGCGTCCAATATGCGTAGTCTCTTTGCCTTAGCCAACACAGCACGAACAGGCATCCTTGCAGATGACACACTGCGGGATACATTTATCCAAGGCCTACAGCCGACAGCCCTGCGACGCGACGTGAAAGCCTACACCAGGCTAAACACTGGCAGCACGTTCGAAGACGTCGTCAAAGAAGCCCAGAGGTGGATGAGAGAAGATTTCTCAGATGTTGCTGCCACAGCCCGGCTTTCAGCAGCACCTCTCCCTGACTGGGCACAGATGACACAACAACTAACGGCCCACATAGACCAGCAGATAGCAGCTGTTGCAGACAGTCTCCACCAGTCGATTTGCCAACAGCGAGGGGACATGGACTTTTACGGTGTCCACTGTCCACCAGCTCCCAGACAGCCTAGTCTGGATCCACGACGACATCGACAGCCCACACGCAGACAGTCCACTCAACCCCTGGGACCATCTCCGCGGGACACCCTGACCTGCATGTGGAGCAGTCGAAGGGGCCACCTAGAGGACGAGTGCCAGGCCAAAAAGAGGTACGTCTCCCACCAAAATGGTGCACCCCAACAACATCCTCAGCAGCAGCAACAAACACGTCAGCAACAGCCAGACCATGAATTGCCTCAACAGCAACGTTCGTCCGGAAGACCTTATCCTTCACACACTGCTGTTAACCGACGCATAACAGTGAAGTCGATAGTCATGACTGGTTCCAGCCCAACCCTGGATATAGCCATAAATGGTCGCCAGGTTGCGGCGCTGATCGACACTGGAAGCGAGGTAAGCACAATTTCTGATTCCTGGGCATCTCAAAATCTTGGCCACCTCACCCTTGACACAGGCTGCATCACATTGCAAGCCGTCAATGGAGCTGAAGTACCATAACTCGGGGTAACAACTCTCGACGTGAAAATGTTCGGGCAGTTTTAAGAAACGTCCCCTTCCTAGTTGTCCCAACACCAATAAGCCGAACAACGCATTAGCGAAAGAAAGAGGCGCCAGTTCTGCTTGGCATGAATGTGCTAAAATGTTGGCTACCCCATGCCAACCAAGTACCACAGTTTCTGGCATCAACAGCTGCCAGCTGTAAATTAAAGACCATGCCAAAGACTGCACCTGTCGCTCAGAGTTTTAGCCCACCTAGTTTTCTTACCAAGGAGAACAAGGAAAACATGTCATCAATAAGCAAACAACCCTCAAATCATAGTCACCCACGGCCCAGCAAGCGCCGTAATAAAAAGAAGCACCACGAACCACAGAATCTGAGTGTCAAAGTGGCCAAAGGGACAGCAGTCATGGACAACAAACGTGACCCCCCTCTATCAGTCGGAGACTTCATCTATGTCAGAAATCGAATCTTGGGTCATAATAAAAATCCAAGACGTCTGGCAGCCCGACTTGTATTGCTTCACCGCACGCCTACCCCACAAGCACTTGTATAAACTGCTGTCGCTGGCCGGAGGGTCCGAACGCACGGTCAATAGAGCAGACCTCCTGCCTGCTGAAGCACCGCTATCTGACCTGGTACCAGGGTCAGATGCATGCCCCACAAACACACCAGCCGAAAGTGACAGTGATGAGGATTATCCCATGATTTGCTACCGGGCAAGACCGCGGGGCGCTTTAGTAGATAGTCACACTGTTGACGAGGCAAATCTACCCCCTCAAACCCCGCAGCGCTGGTCAGCCCGTCTCACAAGCCGTGTAAACCACAGCAGAGCACATGCGTCCCTGGATGAGAACACAGAATGACACTATGAGGTACCCCATGAACAATGACGTGAGGACATCACAACATAATTATATCATTGACTTTTAGATATCATTCATATAATTATAATAACATATAGTATCACAATCTATGATGCTATGCAAATCTTTAAAATTTCAGCAGTATCCCATGAACAATGACGTGACGTCAACACAACATAATCATATCATTGGCTTTAAGATTAATTGTTTCCAATCAAATGATTTATATAATTTTCACTAATGTTACATGCTTATAATTGTATTACGCTATACTATGCTGTTTATCATATTTTTAATACAATGGATAAGATTCTTTAGGTATCATTCAAATAAATGTAATATCCTATATTATCTCATTCTATGATTCTATGCAAAACTTTCAAATTTCAGCGAATAATGTAATGGCAAATGATTAGATTTATTGTTTTAGCTGTTAGAACTGTTAAAACTGTTTGTATTGCTATTTTCTTGCATTGCTCTTTGTAAAATTGCTTATTTTAGTGTAACGAATGGCACAGTTATTTGACAACAGTACAGCTACTACAGTAATTTGGGTATAGTCTTGAAGTATAATTTTAAATTGTACCAGCGAGGGCGTTTGATTTCAAAAGCATGGGGGAGATGTGGCAGTGTTCCCCGTATATTAGTCATAATAACTATTAATTACGACTTGACTTACATGTAGATTTGGGTGGAGTGTGTAGGGAATTTAGGTTGGATTGCATTGACCGCCAGGAGCTGAGATCAAAGACTGCACGCCATGAGAGCGGCAAGTATTTGATGTGGGAAATTGGCTCGGCCGGGGAAGCCTGGTGCGAAAACTGACCAGGGCTGACCATACACGGTTACGTCAACCCACCCCCCCCCCTTGGGCCGGCCTGTAGATTCAAAATCGTAGCTGAGCGAGGAGACCAGAGGTGTGAAATGGCTTAGGGTAGATAAGGGGTAGCGGGTCTGACCAGACATGGTTAAGTCAACCCCCTCCCTTCCCCCCATCCTTAGTTTAAACTAGGGAGGGCGGGTCTTGATGAGTGTTATGACTGAACACAAATGGATTGTGACGGAAGTCGCTGGACATAGGTTTGATCCCTTATGACTGGCAGATTAGACAGGCGTACCGGGCACCGGATGAATTTTAGGGGCGGAGTCTAAAGGGTATTAAATGGGACGCAATCTAGACAGAGAGTGTTCTTTGGGTCTTCAGTCTTTAGTCTTCGAGGATGTAAGAGTAGAGAGATAGGAGTAGGGCTGTAGTAGACTGTAGAACTGTACACTGTATTTCCTGTATCCAATTTACGTATTCATATGCTACTGTGTGAAGCTTTGAAGAGAACCTAATAAACACTATACCAACTATAGTCCTCAGCTTACCTAAATTCTATTTTACTTGTGTGTGTTACGTGTGAAGTAGTGAACAACTACCTACCGGCTATATATATACATAGTCACGACCACACGGCTACATAAAGATGAAATGGGAAAGTATCAATTCCTCTATCAAACCATTTAAAAATGATTAAATTACTTCTGAATGGTACATTTGTTGATCAAAAGTATACTGTTAACTTGGTTTAGAATAGTTAAAGTTCATTACTCGGTTATGGAAATATGTATATCTCAGCACCTATTTGGAAGAAAGCTCAAACTAGCAAAGTGTACACACAAAAAAGAAATGCATACAAATTGATTGGATTTGTTAAAGAGTAGTTAGAACAGTTTTTAAAAAAGTAATATCTAAGCTGGTCATTCGTTATATTTAGCATTATTATTATTATTAAAATGCATCTACAAGCACTGAAAAAAATGGATCGCGCCCAAGTTTTACATATTTGTTTCTACTTACCTACACTTCCCGCTGGAAATATTAATCAACATTCTTTAAATCCTACAATCTATAATTTAAAAATAAAGCATTATGAAGTTATCAAAAGAATTTAATATTTTATAATATTACACGTTTCTCGGGACTTTGAACGAGTGG
This sequence comes from Ampullaceana balthica, assembly GCA_944989445.1. NCBI lineage: Eukaryota > Metazoa > Mollusca > Gastropoda > Lymnaeidae > Ampullaceana > Ampullaceana balthica. Next base: position 119,425 of record CALYLW010000653.1, on the reverse strand, counting down.
TTTAAGCATTTTATAAACATTTGTTAAGAGCAGTGTTAATTCCTGAATCTAAGCAAAGGTTTCCGTTAAGCTTTGTGTGATCACACATTTAAATAAAATTATGCAACAGATTTGCAATTGCACATGAAGGCGAAAGGCTGAAGATCTGTCTTAAATGAATACAGTGACTGAGAAAACCTGGGTACTCCTTGGGCCATGGAGCAAAAGATAACCATGATGCCAGGGGTCGGCGAACAGGGATAAATTACCCCATTTGGAGTAAAAAGAGAATTCTTGGGGGTAATGCACACTCATTGAGGACATTTGAAATCTGCTAGATATATTCAAAATCCGTTATGTGTACGTGTACGCTTGGAATATGAGCCCAATGTTAAACCATTTTTATATTCGATATCTATATAAATTTCTTATTTACGTACCACACAAGACACTACAATCCTCTCCACTTTCATTTATATTGACCTGAATGACAATAATCTTAATCGACATGACTAAACTGTATCCGATATCCTCTCTGTGACACTTAAAATTAATGCATTAAAACTGACCTATTGTTCTTCAGCCTGTTAACAACAAGGCAATTTAATAGTATACTATTTCATTAAATGTGCACATTAAGTGATACTTTCTTTTAATTCTAAAGTTTTCTGTTACAAACAAAAAGGATATGTGGTTTTGTGCTCCTCTCGAATTGCGGTGTCAATGAATTGATGTATTCAATAAGGTTTATAAATACATTGATAAGGTCTATTTAAAATTGGAAGTCTGCATTGTTGTCTCTGTTGGTGGAGCTCATGCAATGTTGGATTTTCGGCTTTTGTAAGAGAGAGGAATCCCAAAATGGAAGTTAACCACTGTATGATCATTCATCAGGCTCTACTGCTGAAATATTTGGAACTTTAACTAGAGGTTGTCATACATAATATTATCCAGATTTTAAATTTCGTTAAAGTAATGCAACTGTTTCGTTATTCATGTAAAGATGGTAGGCTAATGCTGAATATACAGACGTTCTTTATCACACTTAGGTACGGTTGCTTTTTAGAATTTGAATGCGTTGAACGAAAAATTGCATGGAAAAGCATCAATATAATTTCAGCTACAGAAATTATTTGCAGATAAAGCAGATCTGACATATTTTTGGATGTAAAATGCTGCAAAGGCTTTTAACATTGCACACGAGGAGGGCGTCATATATTTTCGGTTATTTTTTAAGTAAATGTGCTTATCCGACATTATCGCAATATGTCCTATTTAGTATTATATCAAGAATGGTCAAGGCCGTTAGGCCTATAACAATTATATTCGACTTTACCCTTTTGTAGTTGTGTCAAATAAATTCCCCTTGAAATACGGATTCACCGTGTCCTTTCCATTTAAAATATCTACTCGTAATCCTTTCAGGTTATTTTTAGACAATGTAAAGCCACAAAAACTCACAATATGCGTTTTCGGCTGGGGCTTAGCCACAGAGCCATTGGGTGAGAGGAGGGGGGGCTTACTCCCCCAACCTACGACTCGTGTGGGCAGGACCTCGTGCTTTCGGGGGTAATGTCAACATAAAATGTTGTATTTTGGGGTACTGGACAAAAAAGTTCGCCGACCCCTGATTATGCCTTTTGATAAATAATAATTTGGGGCAACTAAGTAATAATATTTTTTGTATCGTAGATGTAAGCACGGAAGGTATGATCTCATAATTTTACACGTGTGTGATTAGCTGGTGGCACTGGGGATCATAAACAAATTAAATTAGACTAAAGAACGAGTAACGGACGTGAATGAATGGCTAATTCTCAAGCAGATGATTCTTTTATGGAAGGTACAACCTTATTTTGTTCAGATAATCTTCAAGATAATGAAGCATTCGATGTTAACTTAGTCCTTGGTATACAAAAACACTTTGGACAACGGTGAAATCTAATGGCATAAAAATTAAAAATACAAAAGCAATCTAATTCTAATTCTAGGACACTTTAAAAGCAAGAAAAAAATGTAATATTATGTTTGCATTTTGAAAAAATGAGTGTATTTTAAACTTTGTATTAATTACCTATTTTTTTTATTGTGTTCACTTATGTAGCGCAGTACCACAGCCTACGGCAAGGCTAACTGCGCTTAACAAACATGTTCAACAACTACATAAAACACAATGCACTATACATCTTCCTAAACATAGTTACACACACAAAATGTTATATAAATGTTCAGAAATGGACGCTTCACCATCATAGACTGTTAATTTGATGGAGCGAGATCTGTGCACCCCATCGCTTGTCCGCTTAGTCTTTAATAGTAGTTTTCATTTATATAAAAAAGTGTGTTTTTTGTTTTGTTTTATTATGTGCAGAATGAATTTGAAGGCATAAAAAATGTGTTAAAAATTAAGTTTGTACAGCGTTACGAGATCGAGCCTCGAAATGAAGAATGTTTGTGAGAGTATAACACGGACAGTTAGAATTATCAACAAACATGTCTTTTCAATTTTCTTTTATTGTTGAATTCCACAGGGAATCCGAACATATAGACATTTTTTTTCGTTAATAAAAAATCTAATGTATTATATTTTTTTAGAATTTACACGGTAAGAAGAAGACAGGAGAGTAAATGAATGCTGCAAAATATGGATACACATTTTGAAAACGTATTTTGACAATGTTGAAAACATATTTTGACAATGTTGAAAACATATTTTGACAATGTTAAAAACGGGAGTCTTAGTTAAATTTTTATTATTCTCCGATTGATACGTTTGTTTTTTTACAGTTTCAGATAATTTTATGCAATAAAATTACACTAAATTTTTTAAAAGATTTATAAATGACTATGAATTATTATGTTTATAATAGTTATTATTATAATTGTTTTATTATTTACAGGTAAATAAAGTAACTAATTTGAAGGTTTACCTCCGGCTATCACTTACTGACATTTTTATTTTTATATTACATAGCTCATTTTTTACATGGCTGATATAATAACTGTTTAGTTGTAGTTCTGTTATATACACCAGAACATGTTTTATTAAACCTACTTTTCTTTTCTGTTTCTTTCGGAAATAAACTCAAGTAAATTAATTTATTAAAATATATACATATTTTTAAAATAAAAAAAAACTTAAAATGTATTTTAAAACCAAAATTATGTCATAATATTTCTTTCCGAAGCAAGGATGAATTTGAGTGTTGAACTTGCTATGGAAGTTTATTGTTTCTAATGTATAATTATGCTTGAAGGATTGCTAGAGCTTTCCCATGAGACACTGTAGGGTGTTTATTTTGGTGACGTGGTAACCTTAGCTTCTCGAAAAAAAACAAAAAAACAACAACAACCCAACAACAACTAATCAACGTAGTAGAGCCAAAACATACCTGAATAGTAAAAGAACATTATTAAAATATTATAATAATGTTATAGGAAATCTGGGACACTAAAGAGGGATGTGTGGCGAGTCCGTTGCCTAGGGGGATCTTTGTCCTCCATTTGCCACAGATATCAAAAAAGTTTTAACGGCTCCGATAGAGCTTTTGCTGTATCATCTAACACAGACAACACTTGAAGTCATATGTATCTAGGAACGGTGTCCTAGGAACACTCTATTGTTTTAGTTTAATATTTTAATCAAATGCTCAGGATATCATCATTATCATAAATACCTAGAGTCATAACATATTTCTGTATATTTACAACCTCAAAACAACATCCTTCACATTCCAGCGTCGCATAGTCTGTCTCCCCAAGATACATCCACAATCCACATAGCGCTCTGTTAGTTCGTCCTCATGCTATCTCTCTGCACTCTACACACTCCTTCTACCCCGGCTATTCCCCCCCCTCTCTCTCTCTCTCTCTCTCTCCTCAACTCACCCAAAGCTCATATCATCCACGGACGCTAACCGTGATCAGCAACCCGTGTTCACTCACACCAAAACCTCCTTTAACATCACACGGTATCGCACCGTGACAGGATGGAAGGAGATGTATGTGTGATGGCTTAAATCTTCATAATGGGGGAGAATGGAATTTGGATGGGGTATTTAGGGTTATATGGGTGGGTTGTAGTTTATGTGTATTGGTGGGGTTGGGGGGAGGAGAGATGTTTTGAGGAGAAATACGTTGGGGTATTGGAAATGAAATGGTTTGGACAATATATGGTTTGGTTTTTGTTTTGGGTGCTTTATTGAAGGGGTTGGTTGGTGTTGTGGTTTGAGTGTTGGATTGGAGTTTTTGGAGGGTTAGTTTTATAGTATTTATTGTGGGTTTTTTTGTGGTAGTTTGGGTTGTTATAGGGATGTAAGGTGGAATGGGTGGTTGGGTAGGTGGGTTTTTTTTGGTGTGTTAGGAGTAGAGTGTTTTTGTTTCTAATTGGTTGGGTAGTATATTGATTGGGTTTTTGAGTGGGTTTGGGAGTTGGTTGATGTTGTGTGGTGGGTTATGGATGTTGGGTGATTTGGGGAGTAGGTGTTAGGTGTGGGGGTGGAGGAGGTAGGGGTATGTGTGGTGTTATAGGTTTGTAGTTTTATGGTATTGTTTGGTTTGTTTTTGATTTGTGTGTATTTGATATAGGTATTGGTGGAGGGTTGTGATGTGGGTGTAAATGGTGGTTTTTGGTATGATTTGTATGGGTGGTGAGATTTTGTGTGGAGGTGTTTTTTGTAATGGAGAGTTTGGAGGGAATGTTATTGTGTTGGTAATGTATTGTGGTGTTATATATTGGTAGTGTTTTAGGGATGTTGTGAGGGTGTAGTGGTGGTGTATGTATGTTTAATGATTGTAGTAAGTTGGGGTGGGGTGTGTGGTGTAGTGGGTTTGTATGTTTGGAGTTTGTATGGTAGTAAAGGGGGAGTGTTTAGTGGGTTATAGTGGTTTTTGTATGGTGGGTGATAGTGTTTTGATGATAAATATGGTTTTTAGTTGGGGTAAAGATTTTGTGGGTAGTGTGTTTTGAAGTGGGGTTTTTTGTTGGTAGTATATGATGGGTGGAATGGGGTTGGGGTGTTGGTGTGTTGTAGTGTGAAGGTTTGATGGTTTTGGGGGTGTGAGTTAGGGGTATAAAGGATTTTTGTAGGTTGGGGGATTTGTTGTATATGATATGTTTTTTTGTTAGGTTGTATGTTAGGGATGGGTGGGGTGGGTGGGGTGTGGGTGGATGGGTGGTGATGTGGGTTATTGGGGTGGAGTTAGGGAGTTTTGGGGGTGGGGGGGGGGATGTTTGGTGGGAGAGGTGGGATTAATGAGGTGAGTTTACTGACACACTTAATTATTAATAAAGACGAACGAATTATTGGAGAGTGTTAGTCGTTATAAATAATTCTATCCCATTTAATTTTCTTGGCGGTATTTAAATTCTGTCTGGTGATTTTAATCTTTGTTAAGAATAAGGAAAAAAGACCAACAAAAATTAATGATGCTGTGTTTGTTTCCTTCAATATATTTAAAGACATATAATGACATCATATTAACGTTTGAAATAATGATTTGCGAACAATACAAAATTTAACGTTTGAATCCTTAACATTTACAAAGCCTTATCTTTATTTTTCTCACAAAAAGGCATCATTAAGTTAAAATAAGCATTTAAAACTTGGCACATTAAACATTAAGATAAAATCATATAATTACAGAAACTACAAAAACAAATTCAATATTTTAACAGCACACATTGACTCATGCATTCACTTCAACCGTCCTCTCAATAACAAAAATCTGTGATCATGTATTTGACTAATTTGTAATATTTATAAAATATATTGAAACCTTTGGTAAAATAGACTACATCTTTTGAATAGCAATATGTTGCAGGGGCCTTCGTACGGTGTTATCTTACCTTGGACATTACAGATGCACCTAAACAGGAGAAGATTATTGCATCCTAAACTCTTGAGACGCTGTTAGTTAATGTTACTTAAACATAATTCAAATCATTTAATTGGAAATAAAGAGACGATTTTAAAAATATCCAGCCAGCTTCTGCTCCATTCTGGTATATTTCTATTATATTTACTTTTTTTCTAACTGTACAAAATAATAATCTAAATAAGAAGCTGACTTTTCATATTTTTAACTTTAAAAAAAAATTTTGAGATAAATTTGTATAAGTCAATGGTATGACAGTCAGAAAATATAAATACAAATGTTCAATGAATGTATAATTGTGTATGAAACTGCTGAAAATAAAGTGTGGAAGCATTGACATAAGTCTACAGAAGATTAAAAAAATTCGATATTTGGAATACCGACAATGCGTATTTGTCTCTTTATTTCTATTTGTAAATTTCAAAAGTGGGGATATTGTGGTGGGCTAAGTTTTGAATCAGAAAGGAATACATGAAGAAATAATGAATTGTTATAAACTTTTGACAACTTTATCAAAACAACACATTTATATAAATGTCAAATAAATATTAATTTATATATATTGTTTTTATAAATATAAAGTGCCTAGCGACAAAGCAATTTTCGAAAAGTTTAGAAATATGAGCCTAGACTGTAAATTATAGATTCATAATTTACATTTTAAAACAATTAACAGAAAAAAATGCATTTGAATGAAAAATTTATTTGCAAAACATTTACTAACACTAAGATGCTCTGCTAAGTCTCAAAACACACAAAGGTTTAAAATCTGTTTAAAGTAAAAAAAAACCCCACTAAAGTTTACGTTTTTTACTTAAACAATTGTAATTATGATGATTTTTTTCTTTTAAATTTGAAATAAAATATAAATGTCAATGTATTATTTGTAGTTAAAAATCTAATCATGAAATTCAAACCTGTGAACAATTACAGGATGTGGTTCTTCGCTATATAGTGGGATTTCTTTCTTTTTTCCCCCTGGACCTGCGTATTGGTTTCTATCTTTGTTAGTCAACAAACATTATAATAACATAAAGTTACATTCAAATATTTATGAATACAATACACTTTTTATGAATTACATAAATTTCAAAAACAAGGATAGAGAGAAAGAAAAATAATGCATTTGGTTTACAGTGTGATGAAAATTAACTTCTATGTGTTGTCTAGTAAAATAATAATAACCGAATGTTTAACGACTGTATTGTGGAGGAACCAATTCTAAGGCATAACTTGGTGTTGTTAAATTTATAAAGTTTTGCTAAAGCAATAATGATAATATAACAATCGTTGTTTTTAAGTCATGATAGCATGTAATATTGAAATGGGACATTTATGAAAAACTAGTAAACACCAGAGAAACAAAGACAAGGACAGAGAGGGAAATACTAACCTTAGGCGGAGATCAATGATGCCAATTTACTATAGTTTAAGTTTACAGAAGGGAACCCAGGGTATACAGAACATGACGATTAAGATTTAAAAAAACACCAACAAAACAACAGAATATGAAAGAAAAAGATATTGTCAAATTACTGAAATGCATTGTTAGTCTAACATATTAAGATAACAATTTAAAACAATTTTGAGACAAACGCATTAGTGAAGCTATATTTTTTGATACTATAAATCTGCCTGTCCCACGGCCAATTTAAATGTTCGTCTTTCTGACCCACCCATTTACTGAGTAGATAATTAAACCTTATTACAAACCTTTACTTTTTATCATAAATATTTTGTTAAAAATTATAATGAAAAAAATCTTAAAGCCTGCCTCAAGTACTACTAAAGTGTAAATTTAAACACAATTTTAGAATCAACTCAGTTTCAAACAAATAATAGAATGAAATATCTAAATGTTTTAACTTACATATGTATAAGGTTAACTAATCATGACCATATTTTTTAAATAACTATAAAAATGTCTTTTATTCGGTCTCATGGGCGGCTTGTATTGTAATAAAGTTTATGCATCATTTGTGCAAATTTAATGTTTTCAAAGAAATAGTCTTCTGTACGAATGAGCACATTTGAATATTTAACAAATTAAAAAATGGTATTTCTCTAGCGCAAACAAATTTTTTGTATTAAAATCTGTAAACAGAAGTAAGGGAATTTCTTAAGTGTATCATAAACTTATTAAAGTATACATTCATTGATTTATTTCTTCCAACTTTCCCATATTATTTGGACTATATTAAAAACATTCTACACATAAGAATATATGTAATAAATATTATAAAATGATGAAAACGAAAGTGTATTTTCCCTTTTAGAAAAACTGACAATTTTAAGAAATAATCAATACCGCACTTGTTTCAAAGTTTCAGCTACTTATTAATTATTAAATTAGATACAATTTTTGTTCTTGAATTTATTTTTTTAAACCGCATAACATTTTTTAAACAAATATCTTGCCGATTAGCTCGTATAGTATTTTCTATTGCCAAAAAAAAACACAAACAACTGACAGAATAAAGCAATATATCACTAGTTTCAGTAGAAATATTAGTTGCGTGTTGATACTTAAGAAATTAACTTTTGACCTAGATTCAAGATTCTAATTTTTAAAGTTTAAAAGCAGATTTGGAAAAAACAACAACAACACATAATGACTGACTTAGCTAAAAATTGACATTACCGGCAGAAACCAACATTTCATTATCAATTTTAAAAAAATAATTAAACTCTGCTAGGCATAAACAAAATGCGCTTTTTTATTCTTAAAACGGAACTATTCATAACATGAAGTGTAGTGATTTTAGAAAATTATTTTTTTTTAAAATTGTAAATTGTTTTGTTTTGTTGTATTTTTTATTGTGTGTTTTTTTAGAGCGTGCGCGGTGTGTGGTGTTTGATATATATATATATATATATATATATATATATATATATAATATATATATATATATATATATATATATATATAGAGAGAGAGAGAGAGAGAGAGAGAGTGAGTGAGAGAGACAGAGACAGAGAGAGCGAGAGAGAGAGAGTTTTGACATTTATTTCAACTTTATATTTGAAATATTAAAATCAGTAAATTAGGAGCATCGATGAAAACAAATAGGAAATGATTATTCGTGAAATGGTTGAAAGATAATTGCATAATTGATTTCCCCTCGTCCTTTGGTGACAAGTAATAATAAAAAAAATGATGTTATTTATGTTTTTGGGAAAATGGGATATCACGATTAAGATAGATTTATTTAGTTACACCGAGACTTCAGGGAGAGCAGAAAATAATTAATGTCATAGAGTTATTAAATTATAATTAAGTTGTTAAACAAAACAGGGGAAAATAATGTATTTGGAAATTTAGTTTGACTCACTTTAGCCTACTCCTTTTTGTTTTCTCGGTTTCAAGGGTAACTATTGTTGACACTAAGTGGATGCACAGATCTGTGTCAGATAAATGACTTGAAATAATTAACCTACATTCTGGGGGTCATACGTGATTATAAAATCCTAACCCGATGTCATCTTGAAATGTAATTGTCAGTAATTCTTAAAGCGAGTTTTAAATTCATAAAATTCTTATTTGCGTATGCTATGCTGAATTTAAAATTTACAATTTGCAAAAAAAAGTTTTACATATTTAACATACAGCAGTAGTAAAAAGTCCAACGCGGCTCCTAAAATAGATTAACCATTTTTTATAAATCGCAAGGTATGAATGAAATAAAAGAGTAAATCATTTTAAATAATTCACAATATTAAAATTCGCGATAGAAAGCCCAAACACTTAAGAGCTTCTATAGCGATATAAAAATGCTTCTAGACTCAAGCCGGGCTCACGCGTGGAAGTATAATCCTCTGTATAAAGGAGCCTCCTTAAAATGAAAGATGAGATTAAGCCGTAAATAATATCTCAAGTGTGTTTCGATTAGGGATGTACCGGATTTCGGCTCCGACTCCGGGAAATCCGGAATCCGGCCATTTTTACAAGTCCAGCTCCGGCTTCAAATCACTTTATGTCATTTAAGTATGTTTTTAGTTATGTGTAAGGCTGCACTCTAATATTGTAAAAAGCGAGAAGCCATTTAAGACGTCATTAAATAAATTGTTAGCAATCAAAGATTTAAGTTGAACTTTTATTAAAAGTTGCGTGTTTTGATGTGACGTCACAGTTGTTGAAAAGAACAAACCCTCCCCCTCATTACACATCATCACAAATGTGTGACCCTCCTCCCCCTAGGTGCGTGACGTCATTTATGGACGGCCCATTTGAGTCAAAATGGCACATTATGCTGCACAATGTTCCCTTTAAACTGCGCGACTCCACTGCCGGGCAGATAGATATCTGAACGACGAGTCGCTGCAGTTTAGAATTTCCGCGCAGTAAATTTTGTAAAATATAGCTCAAAAAATTGTTTCTGCGCAATTTAGCACACGAGTTTTTTAAAATTTGCACACGGACCAACGAACTTGAGAGGGAACATTGATTGCGTGTGCGTAGCATGTATTAATGTATGCAAACCGAGTGATACTAAAGTGTGTGAGTACGGTAGTTGCTACCATTCAGTGAACAATTCGCGCAATAACTATAAACTGTCACTGTTGTTGTGACCTGTAACTGAGCTGCTGATTTGCCAACCTAAAACAATGTGAAAAATAAAAACTGAAAATGGAAAATAAAAATAAAATTACTAAATTAACATTATGTTCTTATGTATTGTGTTTCATCTTGAACTTATGTAACTTAATATTACTTTTTCTAATGTAATTATTTTACATTTCAATGATTCAATATGAGTATACTAGCGTATAATGACGGAAGTTTTCAGCTGAAATCTATTTATTTTATAAAAAATGCACTTTTTTTAGGGCGCCTACGGCGCCGACCTTTTTCAAAAACCCAACTAACTTGTCCTTGTTTGATAAATACGAAATATTAAACTTTCTGAAATGTACACAAAGTATTTTATAATAGGGGTTGCAGGGCGCCTAAGGCACCCCCTTTATTTTTTGATTTTATGATTAACTACCATCTAATTCTCTTTTTAAATCCCTTATATTAACTTCACCGGCGTCTCATCGGACGTTTGTTTGTTAGAAAAACAAAAGTCGAAAATAACCCACTTTCAGTGAAGCCATCGAGCTGAAATTTGGCACACGGGCCCGTCTTACCTAACAATGCATCGTATCAAAATTTCAGATTGATCGAATGTACCGTAATTAAATTAATGCATTTTTAGTTTATCTATATAAACTATATGTAGCGGTTTTAAAGCCAGGGGAGATAATTTTGGTTTCAGTCTGTAAATGTTTGTCACTCGTAAATGACCCACTTTCAGATAAGCCATCCAGCACAAATTTGGCACAGGGACCCGTGTCAACTAACAATGCATCGTATCAAAATTTCAGATCGATCGAACGTACCGTAATTAAATTAATGCATTTTTAGTTTATCTATATAAATTATTATAAACTATATGTAGCGGCAGAGGAGATAATTTCGGTTTCAGTCTGTAAATGTTTGTCACTTTTCACCGTAATTAAATTAATGCATTTTTAGTTTATCTATATAAACTATATTTAGCGGTCGCTATCGTTTACATTTTACGGGTTACTTGACTTCAGGTTACAAGACCTTTCCCAACAACATAATCAATACTCTTAGTTTGAATCATTACTTTTAGTTATGTCTCATATATAAGGGATTAATAGTCAAAAACTTTGTATTTACGGGGTTGTTTTTTTACAATGTTCCCTTCGCCAAAATTAAAATATCAGCGAAAACAATGTCGTTATATAATATTTTTTTACAGCGCATATTTAATTTGCACACCTTTTGATGCATTGGTGCAGTAATTTGGTTTTCCCTGCTTTCTAAAATTAGTAGCGTCAGGACTGACCGACAGACACTACTGACTTGCGTGACAATTGCAAATTATATTGTTTAATTTCATCCTGGTCATGTCTATAGTAGTGATCTGCAGTATTGAACATTCGAGTGACTCCACTCACCTTAGTCAAGTTATTTAGTACGATATTTTGTTTTTTTATTTGTAAATCCGGCTCAGGGTCAGGCATCCTGCCAGATCTCACTTCATAAATCCGGCAAGTCTGGCTTCGGCCGGACTTCAAAAAATTGAATCTGGTACACCCCTAGTTTTGATGCATGATAATTCATTCCTCATCACAGAAAAAATAAATTAAAAAAAATGTTACATGTAATATAAAAACCGTTTTGATGATGTAATAGGAGGCTGTCAGTTAACTTCTTCCAGACGCAGTTATAGGGTCCAAAAGATACATGCTGTTTAAAGAAAGTATCTCATTTTATGATAATTAACTTGATTACAGCTAGAAAAATAAATAGTTTATATTTGCGTCTCTTCTGTGTTAAAAAAGCAGCATAATAAAGACCACAGGAACACAGTTCTTGTACGAAAATGTATTTTAATGTTAAAAATGAAAAATGATCAAACTATACACGGGAATTTAAGTCTCAAGTGCTTATCAGGTCAGCGTCTAAAACTAAAAGAAATGATAGATCGTTAATTTGTAAATAGAAAAAAAAATTGTAACGTTAATATGTATTCATGACAATCGATTAAATTATTACCTATCCTTTAGTAGAAGCGTCAATAGAGGAAAACTCATCTTTGTAGAGCACCCTTGTATTTTTTTCAAAAGCTCTACATATACCGTATGTTGCAAAAAATTTTTTAAATTCTAAAATTCATTCCTGTTATATTTTTGCTTTAAAGTAAGAACTGTAAAAACTGTGAAAAGATACAAATGTGACAAAGAAGATTCCGAGAGAATGAATACAACGGAACCCATTAGCCGCACGCATTTTTTAACGACAGCTTCCATGACAATGTCCGTTAACTTAGAAAAGACCACGGCCGTCAGGATTATAGCCAATGGCGTGAGTAAGGAGGCTTTAATAATTTCCAATGTCATCATAAACTGTGTCCTCTACAACGTTCTATGTCCGCTTGGCGTATTTGGAAATATTCTTTAACATCATCGTGTTATCCTCCCCCAAGTTCAAAGACACTACAAGTTTTCTCCTCCTGTGCCTGTCCGTGGTGGACCTTTTCGTGTCGGCGACACTCTGGTTTTACAGACTGCCTGAAGTCATAAAGTAAGTCGATCCTTACTTATCAAATGTGATGTATTGTTATTATATGAAGTACATCTACGTTTGGAATCATACCTTTTTGTATACAAATATTTTTTATGTTTCCTTGGTTGCCTTTGAGCGAATGCTAGCAGTTTGTTTTCCGTTTCAAGTTGCAAGCTTGATAACAATGACTCGCATGCGAGTCACGGCATTCATTGGATTCCTATTTTATCCCGTACTGGCTACTCCGTTTCTGAATATGTTTCAAATTATCGTTGTTCAGGACAGAAATAATGTTTCCACCTTTACTGTTGTTTATTCGGATTTTTTCAATGAAAATATTAAAATATTTTCGGTGTACGGAATAATAGTGGCATTGCTGTTTATCTTTGTAGGCCCACTAATTTTTATAGCAGTAAGCACAGTAATGATCACATATACGATGACTGTAAATCGGAGCAGTCTTTAAAAACTCTCTTCAACAAACTCATCACAGAGACTCAAACAAATGAAATCCACTAAAGTAGTCCTCGTTGTTTGCTTTTCAATGATGATATTGATTATAATCCCCGCTATGATTTATGACTTACTGAAATTGTTCAGTGAAGACTTCCATTCAGATAATAACATATACCTTATCTTCGGCTATGTCATAATAATTGTTGGCCAGCTTAACTCGTTTTTCAACTTCATTATTTATGTGGCCACGAGCTCTAAATTTTCCAGAGAGTTCAAACTTTTATTTCACTTAAAATTTAGAAATGAAAACAAAAATGTTGTATAAATATAATATTTTCTCAAAAAACGTGGCCATTAATATAATTAACAAAAGCATATAAATGAAACTGAAGACACTGTTTAAATATATTTGTACTTGAGTGACCTACACGCTTAGCACAGAAGGTTATTGAACTCTGCTTTGATTAAAAGGCTGTTTTCCTAACGAAACCTTTTACTTTGAGACACGTGTAAAATTCAATTTGTATAATAGACAGTCCAACTGAAAAAAAATATTTAAAAAATCATAAATAAATAAATAATTAATAAATAAAATAATCTTTGATCAGCCTGTTAAAAGGTTTAGATTTTATCTTAGTTCTATACATTATATCAAATACTTCGCGGTTATTAAAATTTGTTATATCCATAAAAGACACAAAGTCCATAGTTTAAACGAATATTTTAGGATTATCTTTCTATCAAAACAATAGCAAAGGATTTTCATAAATAAAATATCTTTTCTCAAACATAATCTTAACTCTAAGTTTTTAAAAATTTCATACATTTGTAGAATTGGTGGTTGGTTCATTAAAAAATAGTTTTCAAAAAATGTTATACAATTTATTTTGTGGATTTCCACTTAGAATTTTGTGTGTGTGTTTGTTTTTTAAATTGTATATACTATAACTGAACCTCCCATCATCATACGCATTAAAAAAATCGCTATTTTATTTAATTTTCCAATGTTTAAAATATGTTTTGTCAATGTTTTTATTTTCCTACTATTGAAATATGATGTAAGAATTGTTTTCGTAGTTTGAAATTACACCGTCAGGTACTTGCGAGGTGTTGAAGAGTTCGTCAGAGAGTTTAACTAGAACAAGAAAAGCTCTCACATGTTGGGCTCTGATATGTATCACAGTCTCAAGTATTACGAGGCTAATGGACTGGTCACCAGGAGGCATTTTGTAGAATAATCTCGTTGTGGAATGCAGATGATGTACACATTTGATGGGATTGAATACGAACTTTCTGTTCTCTGGCACATTTCCTTTTCTGACTCATGACCTTACGATCATATTGAATTTCTCTCTATCTACTTAGGGGCCGTCGATAAAGTACGTCACACTCCAGGAGGTGAGAAAGTGTGACAGTCTGTGACAGGGGGAGGGGGGTCCGGCAACGAGTGACGCCACGGTGTTTTCTATTAAATTTTAATTATTTTGTATATACAAAATACATTTTTGTTCGAAAATGTGACGTACTTTAGGGGGGGGGGTCCGAGATTTGTGACAGTTTGTGACAGGGGGAGGGAGGGAGGTAAAATGGTCAAAAATAGCGTGACGCACTTTATGGACGGCCCCTTACCCACTCGTCATTTACGGCCTTCTGTAGACACACACATTCTCTCTGTTCCTAAGGCTGTGGATACACTGCAGTATACGGCCATGCGTGCTTCGGGAAATCATTTTAGAGGGTGGCTACAATGCATATAGTATTTTTATCCCGACGGGCGTACACGGTAGAGCACCGCCGTTTCTCTCTGTGCAAGTGTAGCAATGCAAACTATTTTATGGCATTTTTCTTTTCAAAAGATATGACCGTTAACTGCAGTGTCGAATTCCGGCTACAGTGTAGCCACGGCCTAAGACTCGCAATAAAACATTTAGTGAATGGTCTTCTCTTTGTGTACCCCCAAACCAGAGGCGTAAAAATGACTAGGAATCGGGGTAGTTGCCAAGGAGTCGAGGGCTAATCCTTCATTAATCAATTTATTCTGTATAATTTAGTATTTTCCCTACTACTCAAGGGCGCCAAAAATGAATTAGCCAAGGACGCGGGAAACCCTGTTACGCTTCTGCCCAAAACAACGGAATTCTGTACCTTTACATATTCACAGTATTCCAACTACTAAGGCCTTCAAGACTGCATTAAAACACATCTCTTCAAACTTTACTTCAAAATTTTCTTAATATCAATCAAAAATTTCTTTAAATGATAAACGTATCTTATGTACACTGTAATGTCGTTTATATTGTAGTTATAATACGTATGGTTTATATTGAATGTATTGATTATTACATGTAAATTACTATCCTTATGTGAAGCGTTGTGAGTCTAGCTACTTGCTGGGATACAACGCTATATAAATTATCAAATTATGAATAGGAAATTCTACACAGAATATGGACTAGTATATTAAGAAGGGAATAATGTGTGGTTTGAAATAGCTGGCGTACGTTTATAAATGACCAATGACCAATGATCAATGACCAATAACCAATGACCAAAGACCAATGACCAATGACTATCAGTCTCCAAAGCACATACAACTGACAAGGGTAAGCACGGAGATTTATGCGAATTGTAATTTCATTTCGGATAAGGGGAATTAAATATGTTTTGGAAGATATTCTACGGATAGCAAACATAATTTTAGGGACTTAAGCAAAGGATAATTTATTTGGTACATGACATTTGAAAGTTGAGACACTATACTCTGGACTTTTGTTAACTTTTCAGCTTTTTTGTGCTTGAAATCTAACATTTAAATTTCTCATTCAACTTAATTACAGCTCTCTTTGTGTTAAGGGTGTATAAATATTTACTTTTATTAAAAAAACAAAAAAACAACTGTTATGTTTTAGTCAGAGTGGGTATTACATATAATAAATGTTAACTGTAATGTTATGATTATTTAGTATTTAATTAAATTATGTCTTTATAATTATTGAGATAAATTTGTATTTGCAAAAAAGAAAAAAAACAACAAACAAACAAACATGCTAAGTAAACTAAAGCAAGACAAAGTTGTCACGAAGTATCTTTGAGGTCTTGCCTAAACTGAAAGAGATAAGTCATCCTCAGATCAGCCAATAAACCGTGCCATGTAAGGACGGTTCATAAGAACAATCAAGTGTCACAACAGCGTATGTATGATTAAATTTGATCGGATCACATTAGTGCTATCCAGTGCTTCATTTCCAACTGCCACCATCTGTTTGTTTTCCTTCTCATAAACAATTAAAGTGGCTATTTGATAACTTTTAACATAAAATGTTACATTTTTATTTACTGTCTTAGAAATATAAGAATAGCTCTTCATATGTGTATTTTGTATTTGTATTCATCATATTAAATAAAAAAATATATTAAAATTGTATAACAAATGGACGTGGTTGATATATTTTAAGTGGAGACAACTGCTAGAAGCTACCAAAATTGTAAAGTTGATATGTTGGTGCCTGAGACTTAAACACTCTTTGTGTCACTGTGGCTAAGTGTAAGTTTAACTGCACGAGACTGATGCAAACTTGTTTTGATTTTGACAAAAAAGAAATTTGTAACAAATGTGTAGGTAAAAAAACAAACAGGTTATTTCTTTTTTACACGCTTTTATTTAAGTCAAACTGTTTGTATCCGTCAAATCTTTTAACGTGAAATTAAACCACTTATGATGGTCCCAGAGATCTCACAAATCTGGTATACTTGAACAGTGGGCAAAAATTCATCAATCGAATCTTTGCAGCAAGCTCGTCTCCGTTTGTGCACAAAGATGTCCGAGTTTTTAATGTTGTTATTATTGCCATCTGCAAACACATACAAAGCACCTAATATGGGCTTTTGTCTTCCTGCGCTGAAATATTGGAAATAATATTCTTGTTATAGGAGTTTAAAGTAAAAGAAAATGCAATAATAAGAGAAATGAAACTATAAAACAATATAAACAATACTTCTGTTAAGACTTAAATTTCGAAGATTCCATTGTAATATTGGTAAACCCTTAAAAAAGCTATAGACGATTGTGTTGATAATTACATTTTATTTTTTTTCCGAAAGTTTCGATTAACTATTTCTATGAAAATGAATCCGCCCAACCCCATCTTCCAGATTCATCGACATTTTTAAGATATCCATTAAATTCAAGCATGATTTTCTAAATTTAGTTTCACATAAACAACACATTTTATTCTGTGGACAGAGTATGTAGCTCAAATTAAAAAAAAATTAAAAAAGAAATAAATAGGAAAAAAAAACAAACTTATCATTACTAATATGTAGACACAATTTAAAAAAATAATTATAACTTCATAAAATTATTTGAAAAAAAAATTGAGATGTTTGTTGTCTTTATTGCTTTATTTAAAAAAAAATCACTTTGTGAAATCTGTAATCTTATGCAGGTGAAATTTTACTTACTGTTACTTTACTGTTTCTTGCCTCTGACAGTAAGCCTATTAGCATGATGCATCATCCCGATATTCACCCTGTCTAAATTTACTTTCAATCATAGCTCTAGTGAAGAGGGGGGGGGGCAAAGTGCGGCCCGCGGACCACATGCGTCCCGCCACATAATTTTGTGTGGCTACCCTAGACATTCAGAAAACCCGTCTTGACAGATATTTGCTTCATACCGTGACTTAAAGCTCGTCCCGTGTTTTTCATTACAGCAGCTATGTCAATGCTATGCCAATGCGCGTTAGAAGACAGTGTAAATAAGCACTTGGTCTGTTTGTCAGTTTTATATCAATTTTGTTTTTGCAACGGTATAAATA
Source organism: Ampullaceana balthica (assembly GCA_944989445.1). Classification (NCBI taxonomy): domain Eukaryota; kingdom Metazoa; phylum Mollusca; class Gastropoda; family Lymnaeidae; genus Ampullaceana; species Ampullaceana balthica. The sequence goes on along the minus strand of CALYLW010000653.1, from coordinate 101,215 downwards.
AAAAAAAATCTGAATTACTCTAAGTAGGGCCATGATCCCTTCGAAATATTGTCAAATTGGTGATGAATTCCATGTTTTAAATTAAACATAGATACTGATATATCTCTTTGGTAATACCCGACGAAACAAAACATAACGATTTTGTCGAAATTTAACGTTAAATCTTTTTTAACGGTGCGGCCCTCCGCTAAAATCCGGTAACACAAAAAGATAACCCTTGACCCACAAATACTGCCAAACCGTAATCTACTGGGTTATCCAAGGACATTATATTTTATTTGATGATTTCATTTGTTTGTGTCTCTTGGATGAATTCACCCCCCCCGCCCAAACTGCTTACACACATAAGGAACCATCCCACAGCGAACTCAGCTCGTTAAAATAAAATAAAAATATTATAATTATCAACAAAAATTCTGTATTAGCCCCTATTATGGCTAATCTAACCAAAGAATGATCGTCTTAAACATATTTATAAACAACTCTGTCTGCGTAGGATATGATATGAGTAATGCAATAAAGACTTTTATGTGTTGTTCAATATCATATACCATAAACTTATCTAGATGAGTCTTTTATTCAAAATGATTTAAAGATATTTTAAGTGTTTGGTAACCATAGTAGTGATCGCAAACTTTAAGTCTATTAATTCTGAAAAAAGATAAAGCTTTCATTTAATAACAATAAGATGGATAGTGTAATCGGGAAATTCCTAAGAACACAAAAGAATCAAATGCACGCACATACACACACACACACACACACACGAACCCCATCATCTCACAGAATGACTTTTTATCCATTTATATGTTAACCTATTATTTTAAATTATTTATAAAAAAAAGTTTTATTATACCTTTAAATATTTAAAAAAAACTTTTCCCTCATTTTCAAAATTAGCCGTTAAAACCAAATAATTTGAAAAACAAAATTCAAAAACTTTGTCAACATAACACCTTAAGATTTGAGCACGACTTTCCCATTTCAAATTGTGAATTTAGATGACGCCTTTGTATGTGTTTTGTCTCCGCAAGAGCAGTTGCTGTTGCTTCTTTTTTAAAGAATTCACTAATGTCGAGAAATAAAATGATGTCTAGGGTGATCAAAAAAACGTTCATTAGTCTATCATTATACTAATTCGTCTCACCAGTAACATGCAGCCTATAGAACAGAAAATAGCACTGAAATCGGAAGAGATTGATGTGACAAAACATTAAATCAAGTAGAGGATTTAAGAATATAGGTAATGCTGAAACATTAATTCAAGCCAAAATTTTGAAAAAAATTGATGATTCAATTTAGAATATACGTCATCTGAAAAACAATTAATCACGATTTTTAAAAAAAATGTCTATCAAATTTTCAAAATGAAGAATTAGTGAGATATTAAATATTTTACTACCAATCAAAAAAAATCTTTATGTGTCGCAAGTAACTGAATGTTACACAAGTGACGAGGATATAACTCAACCAAACCCTCCTGAATTTAATTTCTCTGTAGTAATTTCCCCTTGATCTGAAAAACTCATAAACAAAAATAAAAACTTCAGACTCGGGCAAAATAGTTTGACGCTATCAACCAAAACCAAAATTTCTCGATCGAGGAATAAAGCTGATGGGCTTACACGCAGTGCAGTAATGGCTAATAACAGAGCCATGTATACCCACTAGTTAAATGACTCAACAAATCAATGTTCAATTGACAGTAAAACTCTTGCGGTGTTAGGGGCCGTCCATAAAGTACGTCACGCTCCAGAGGGGGGGGAGGGGGTGTAAGAAAGTGTGACAGTTTGTGACAGGGGGAGGGGGGGGTCCGGCCATGTGTGACGTCACGGTGTTTTATATTAAATTTTAATTATTTTGTTAATAAAAAACACAATTTTTGTTCGAAAGCGTGACGTACTTTAGGGGGGGGGAGGGTCCAAGATTTGTGACAGTTTGTGACAGGGGGGAGGAGGGGAGTTAAAAATGGTCAAAAATAGCGTGACGTACTTTATGGACGGCCCCTTAGACGTCGGTGTTAGAGGAATAAGGATATTTCCGACATTTGCTGGTCTTGATTTGCATGATTCACTCTTAGAACTCGTGATTTAGGTCAAATCCATATTGTTTTGACAAATTAAATCACCTTTTGTTCCCCAAAATAATGAATATCGCCTTGTCAAATAACAAATTTGCATGTAAAACATTGCTGTAAAACATTGCTGTAAACAAAATCATTTCTTGAAAAGTTTTGACTCCTTAAGGTTCAAGATCAGAGTGTAGTCAAAAGGAAATATGATTCTTATACGACAAGAACGAAAAGTTGTTCGTCTAAAATAAAGTCAGGCGTTCCTGTAATATCCCACATATAAAATACGTAATACAAGAACATATAACATCAAGATATCACGTCTGTAACACATAAATCATCTGTAGAATATCCATGTTTGTTCTAAAAATATATTAAAAAATAGGCTGCTGCTTTTGGTATTCAGCTACCAATAGCTTGTAGAGAGCTTTTGGTACTCGAGTATCTATTGCCTCTTTCGGCTGTCGGCTATTGGTACACTGCTATTATTAAATGTTAATAAAACTACTACTAGGTGATATTCTGAATTTGATGTTGAATATTATTGACTAAAATTTCTTATTAGTATTTGTAACTGTTGGCGTTGGTCATTGGTCGGGTTTTGTTTTTATTTTTACCACGATCTATTTTATTGGTAATTGCAAAGAGAACGGTGCGCTCCATATATGTTTTTTTGGCTGCTATATTTGCTTTTTTCTATATTTGCCTGTTCTGATACATTCAGTTTACCAGTCAAACTCACAAACATGAGACCAATGAAGCTTGATACAATTGGTGAATTTTAAAAAGTTATATCAGTAGCTATTAAGTGTTGCTTTCAAATTATTGGTTGACTACCAATGGCTTGTAGAGAGCTATTGGTACTCGAGTACCAATAGACACTTCCAAAAAATAATTATAACTAAATCAAAAGGTGTTTCTCGACGCGATGTTTGTTTTGAATCGTTACAAAAGGTTTAGTAGGAATGCAATTTGGCTAGTATTAAAAAGCGCCTCTGTGCAAAGTAAGGCAAAGCCTGAAGAAAAGAACAACCATAAAACCCAAAATATGAAATGAAGTTATGAAACAAGGAATTGGTAGGTCTAAAAAGACACAAGACAACGTAGGATCTTTATTGAAGCAACGCCCTATGGAATGAATTGTACGTTGACATCAATTTTCAAGGTAATTGACCCGCCAGAAACTTCCATAGACGATGTCTTTACTCCTCAATGAGTCATGACGCCAATAATCTCTAACATCTTCTTACGGCATTACACCGGTGATCTACGGCACTCCGGTAACGGACATCTGTTATAGCAAACAAAACATTGATAAAACAAAACATTGATAAAACAAAACATTGATAAAACAAAACATTGATAAAACAAAACAGACCAAACAAAAGAATACATTTTGGTGAGATATCTCTTTCATGCAGAATTACTAGGAATATAATTAAACATTTACACATGATTCGATCCATAGCCGATCCAAAATAAATGAAGCTGCCCAGAGGACAATTGAAGTCATTCATGAACATTTCGCTTTATAAATATCTGAAAATTTCATTAACAGTAAAATAAGTAAAATATTGGTTTTATATGTTTATCAATCAATTGCAAATTTTATTGCTATACATTTTTTTATACATTTAATAGCAAATGTTCTAAATCATCTAAAAATTCATTAAAAACATTTTAATATATTTAAAGTGTTTTGTACTTTTCTATTATCACTCTGGAGTTTTAATCTAAAATAAATTGATAAAAAACCAAAGAAAAAAATAATAATTTGCATTAAAAACTTTTGTTTTCAAAGGAATCTTATCTTATCTTATCTGTTACAGACGCTCCTTGTGGCGGAGTCGTTGTCTAGGGGTTGAGGTCCCCCATTGGCCACAGATATTTACCACACTGGATGGGTAAATGAATCAACAACACTGGTTATAGTTCAAAGTACGTTTATAGACACCAAATCTTCACATGTATGGCAAAGTACAATTGGCAAATTTTATAGTTGATCTTCATGCCATCCAGAGTCCACACAGCCTTTTACTCTTCACATTCAATCGTCCTCGGCACAGCTGGACCGTATCTTACTACGTTAAAAAAAACTCCCATCGCTATCGTCCCACTCTCGTTCAGTCTTCAACCTGCCTGTAACTCGGCAACTCAACTCTCAACAATGTGACTCTTATTATCTAGCCCCCGTCTTGTCCGACCGGTTTTGGCTGGCCCCTGGGTCATTCACCATGTGTCCCTTTTGACCGTTGTCATGTTCACTGATTACAGCTCCCACGTACCTTGAGTTCACCCCCACCCCCCCCGTTTCCACGTGAACAGGCGTTCATAGCCCGTTGACCCACGCTCGCCCCCATTTATGCCTAGTCATCCCCACAACACAACATATGACCGTGACACCCCCCTCCTCACGAGCGACCTTAGCAAGAATGTCGCAAGTTTATAAACATTATAAGGTCTTGATGCTTTGGTGTGTCCTGATCCAATAATAGCATATCTCCTTCTTACCCACGCAGGCATATCAACACAATACAGTCATTTAAACAATATTTAACAATTACCTGTGCAATGTGCACTATATACACAATTTCACCAGTAATCTCATACCCTCCAAAAACATTAGTTCACATTATCTGGTGTATCTTCACAAATACATACTAATGAATCATTTTATATACATTATGGAACCACCCGGTTTTCGTACATGCGAACGAATCTAGTAATACACTACCTCGCTTTCGAGGGTAGCAAAGGTTATTACTACTCAAAATCGTAAACTACATATGCATCAATGTACAAAAGAGGAAAAAATATCAAATTTGCAGTCTTATAATTTATATTTTTTAAAAATTTGTTATGGTACAATGATTTAGAGCAGTGGTTCCCAAACTTTTTTTACCCGTGGACCCCTTTTACATTCAAAACTGTCCCACGGACCCCCAAATGAAAACGCTACATAAATGCAAGGTATACAAATTTACTAATTAAAAAAAAACATTTTGTTGAAGATTAATTTATTTACATATAACTTTTGTTTAAAATGTTTTTAAAAATTAATTACTTGAATGAACTTGATGAGATTTTATGAGTCTGTTATGTCCGGCTCAATGTTTGTGAGTAACAAAAGAAACCGGCTAGCCATTAGTGCTCGTGGAGATTTGCGTTTAATCTCCACGAGCACTAATCGCTAGCCGGTTTCTTTTGTTTGTGATGAGGTTCATAACGGCACTGAATCCACGTTCTACCAAATAGGAAGACGGGAAAGCAGTCAACAACGTTTGTACAATAACCCATAATGCAGGATATAAAATTGGGATCTCTTTTTGTAACCAGAATTTGGGGTATCGTTCTTCAAACATTGGTTTAAGTTCCTCATTTGTGGATAATTCAATAAGTATCTCCTGTATTAGTATGGAATCATCTATGTCTGGGATCTGAGTTTGTTCCCCAGCAAAAGGGTTCAACACTCAGTCGGGAATATCCATGTGAAGAATGTCTTCAAATTTTTGGTTCAGGTCTGCAAAAAGAGCCTTTAAGTGTTGACAGTAGGCAAGCAAGTCTTCATCTCTATTTTGCAATTTCGAAAGATTTTGAAACTGAGAACATTCTCCTCTCCCCAAGTTTTGTTTTCACAGAAAATTGTATGCAACAAACGCAGATAATACGGCTTTATTTTTGATTAAATTTATTTGGTCACCTTGTCGTTTCCAATTAGTTTCATTAAATTTGGCAAATCCATCTGTGATGTAGGCTATGTTATTATATTTTTTGAGTTAATTACATTTTGTCTCAATCATTGTCTTTGCCTTCCACGAATTCCAGCACTAAATCAAAGAGAGCATAAAATCGATTTAAACATGCACTTTTAGATAACCAACATACTTCTGTGTTAAGTAGTAAATGATTATAGTCTTCATCATTTTCTAAACAAGGTTTAGTAAATAATCTCTCATTGGTGGCATTCCTTTTGATTTTATTAACTACTTTAATGACAAAATCTAGTGATCCATGCAAACTTCACTAAGATTTTTTGCAACTAAATGATGTCGATGAATGCACTGAACATACATGTGGTACAGCTTGTTTTAAGTATGCCAGAAAGCCTCGGTATCTTGCAACAATTGCCGGAGAACCGTCAGTAGTAACATAAATGTTATTAGTCAAGGTTATAGCTTTTTCATCGAAAAATCTTTTTAATTCAGTAAATAACGTTAAACCTTTCGTATCGGTTTCCAAACACTTAGAAAACAACAGTTCTTGGCAAAATTGTTCTTCTTTTACAAGTTTTACATAAGCTAAAAGTAAAGCCTCGTTTCCTGGTAAATGGACTCCTCATGCTGTAGGGAAAATTCAGATGTTTTTAAGTAATCATACATGGATACAAAGAATTTTCTAAACAATGAGCCATTTTGTCAATACTTCTTTGGACTGAATTATTGCTAAGTGGAATTCTTTTTGGGATGTCGAAAGCTGGTTTGTGCAACACAGTGCTTATCACCTCACTTACAGCTGATAAAATACGTTCTTCACAAATAGAGTTGGGCTTTCCAGACTTTGCAATCAGTAAAAAAAATATTATAAGACGCACGCAGTCCATCGTCATGTCACTTAAATGATGTCCCCATGAATTGTTGAAGTGATGAGGTTTTCAAATATTTTTCTTTGGCTGCTTTAAAAAAACAATAAATCTTTATCGTTTTATCACTTTGTATTTTCATCAAATGTTCCTTAAGCTTGGAAGGTTTCATAGAATCATTCGACAAAGTTTTATTACACAGAAGACACATTGGTAAAATACTATTTTCTGGTGAGGAAATAAAGCCATTATATGCAACACTGTACTGTCTACATTTTTTTCTTTGCTCACTCATCTATTTAAAAAGGGCACGAAAGTGTACGAAAAATTGTATATAAAATGTTTTATTTGAAAGTTTAATTAACTATTAAATATTACATTTCCAATGAAACGCTGCAGTAAAACCCTTTAGAATTATTTTACGTAAGATGCAAGGAAAAAATTCTATTTAAAATTTTTTCAAAAAACTTTCGATCCCTTCCTGAGTTTTTTTTTATTTTTCATTTTTTTAAATTTATTATTTTATTTTTATTAACGTTAAGGTATTACTATATGGAAAATGACAAAAAAAATTTCAAAAGATATCAATTTTATTCAAATATTATATTTACATACGTTCAAAAGTAAACTATCTGGATAACAATACAAAATTCAACTATATCAAAACTTATGCATGTTATGCATGTAGCAGCACTATTGTATTGCTGTATAAAACTATTTTCGGTAGTCTGTCTCACACTTTGCCATGTTTGTTATTAACTTAAATAGTTGGCGTCATCTCAAACTTTGAAAAAGGGGGGGGGGTGAGAAATCGGCCAAAAATTCTCATTTTCAAGTGTTTCTATGATCTATGTTTTAATTTATTAGGTTTCTAAAGCAATTTTTTAATGTTAATTACATACAAAATATCATTATATATTAAAAAGTATTTACAAATATTATTTTGCTAACCCTACAAAAAATGTTTGGTCGAATTTTGAAGAAGTCAAACGTTTTTTTTCGATTCCTGTATTTGGTAACGTCCAACATATCAAATGTGGTATCAATGGAAAGCTTGATTCTTCCTGCTTTAGATAAATATAACTTCCCGACACGTCAAAATTAACCCAACTCCGCAATCATCGTCATTTCCGTTAAAAGATGGTATTTTATGACCTAAATATAGGGTCTCCGCCTTTCTCAGGCATCAAACTTTCAATAAACCAAACATTTTGATTGGTTACAGCTGTGGAAATATTGTAGTTTTACTTTTGTTTCTAGGTCAAACCAATTTATTTTACTCAGGACCTAAAAATCGCTACTATAGTTTTCATTGTTCTTTATTTTTATTTCGGTAATAATAAAAAAGAACATGATTTTATTATTTTTATACTAAACCTTGCGCGGACCCCCTGACGTTGTCCAGGGACCCCCAAATCAATTTTAATTTTCCACGGACCCCCTGAATGGTTTCGCGGACCCCTGGGGGTCCGTACGGACCACTTTGGGAACCACTGATTTAGAGGATCCCCATGTTTCACAAGCAAAGAATGTCATGGTTCAATAATTTAATTGATCAACCTGTCTCTCAAAACAAAGGACGGCATGATTCAATGATTTAATTGCTCATCATGTGTCACAAACAATCAATATCCACCCAATTTTCTGTCCTCTTTCAATAATAATTGCGTCTGTGTCTTTATGGGACCTGTTATGTATGTTTTCTGTCCCCATAGCGGGACCTCGTATGTATATTTAACGTCCCCACTACTGGGACCCATTATGTATGTTTAACGTCCCCATAGTGGGACCGGTTATGACCACCACGTAATAAGTTACAAATTCTTATCATATTCGTAATAATCATAAAATTTGCTCAACAAAATTCTCCAAAACATTTCATCATCATAGCATATAATAAATGCATATTATCATTTTTAATCAAATGGCCATCAGTTTATAATGGTACCACCAAATGTGCTTACATAATCAACAAACATGTGTCGTGCACAAGAAATGCTTCATCATCATCATAATCAAAAAACATTATCATCATAACAACATATCATAAAAAATTTGGACTGAGGTCTCCAGTGCACAACATTTCTTATATGATCAACAAACTTGTCATGAACATACGAAACACTTTATTTCATATCATATTGATATTGGTCCAAGGTCACTCAGACCCCAACAATTCAACTAACAATACAATATCATTACTCATCAACAACACCCATCATCATCATCATCATCATCATCATCATAGAAGATATGATCCTCCTTTAATATTTTATGATATCACTTAGCTACCCAGCAAAGGAAAAAAAATGTTATACCCAAAATCATAGCCCTTGTTTGGTGGTATGCTTAGTTTTCTACTTATTATCACAAGCATTGCAACGTTGGTATCTGTTGCCACCCCACTACCATTGTCTGCTAAGCACGTCAGCCAGTGTATTAGCAGCCCCTGGGATCGGTCTGATAGTAAATTTGTATTCTTGTAATGTTAAGGCCCATCGTGCCACGCGATTATTAATGCTCTTGGATGTCTGTAACACAGTCAATGGTTTGTGGTCCGTCTCGATGGTAAAGTGACTACCAAAAAGATATCTTGAGAATTTTGTAATCGTCCGTACTACCCCCAAACGTTCCTTTTCAAATACTGAGTATCGGGTCTCCCGGGGTAATAGTTTTCTGCTTACGTACACTATCAGGGTGTAATAGTCCCTCCCGTTCTTGCATTAAGCATCCCCCTATAGCGGACTCCCTCGCGTCTGTTTGGATTACAAATTCACGATTTATCTCTGGTAGTATAAGGATTGGTTGTATAGATAGAGATTTTTGGATCTTTCCTAGTGCTTCTGTACGTTTGCTAGTCCATTGTACTTTCTCTGGTTTTCCTTTCTTTGTAAGATCTGACAGAACGGCCGATATGTCTGCGAACTCCGGAACAAATTTTCTATAATAGCTCATCAGCCCTAATAAGCTCCTCACTTGTTTCTTGGTGTTCGGATGTTTGATATTTAATATTTTAATTGTTATATTGGCATTAGGTCTCTGTGTACCTCCTACGACTATATGACCCAGAAACTCAATTTCTGAAAACCCGATTTCCACTTTTGTTGGCCTTGCCGTCAACCCCGCAGTTTTCAATCTGTTTAGTACCTGATCCAATGTATGATTATGTTCTGTTATGGATCTTCCAAACGCTTAAATATCATCAAAAAAACTGATCAAATTTTTTTGATCCCCTAGGACTCGGCGCATGCCGCGTGCGATTGTTGCTGGTGCGTTACACAGTCCAAATGGCATGTATTTAAACTGATACAATCCTAAGTCGGTTTGAAAAGCAGTATATTTCCTCGAGTTTATTTCTACCGTTAGTTGCCAATAACCTTTTACCAAGTCAATTTTTGAGAAATACTTAGCATGTCCCAATTGAATAAATAAATCTTCTGATTGGGTATGGGTTCTGCGTCTGTTATTGTTATGGCGTTCAGTTTTCTGTAATCAATACAAACACGTGTGGAGCCATCTTTTCTCTTCACTAGTACTATTGGCGAGGAGTAGGGTGAAGTAGACATTTTCTATAATGCCCTCCCCTTCCATTTGCCGAATTTCCTTTATTATATCTTGCTTTGATGAAAAGGGTATAGGATATGGTCTCAGACAGATTGGTTTTTCAGTTTTTAACTCAATAGAGTGCGACACTACCGTGGCTTTTCCTGGTCTGTTAGTTATTACGTTAGCGTATTTATGTAATATCCTTTCTATTTATTCTCTTTCATAATGTTTGAGGTGGGGGCTAATTTTTACATCCTTCACCGATTCATTAACCCCACTCGACTGTGTTGGCAACGAACCCCATGTTTCTGCCCTCATTGTCTGTCTCGTTATCTTCTATAACTACTGCATAAGCTGTTGTTGTCGCCTTGCTGTTTGTAATATGGTTATCGGTACCTGTCTCAATATGCTCTTGATCTGCTTCATTCCTCTTATAATATTCCCTTAGCATGTTGATGTGATATGTTTTCCTTTTTCCCTTTTCCAGGATTACATAATTACAATCCCCTACTTTTTCTACGACCTTATATGGTCCATGCCATCGGGATCTTTGTAATTTACAACCAGCCGATGCTTTCATCACAACCGCAAGACTTCCTACAGGGATCTCTCTTTTTCTGTCTCTACGATCATAGACTCGTTTTTGCTTTTCTCTCGCTAATTTCAAGTTTTTGCTCGCTAGTGTGCCACTTACTCGTAATCGATCTTCTCGTAATTTATTTAGGTATTCGTGAGGCTTTTGCCCCTCTACCTTTTCATTACTCTCATCGAAAATATTTCTCAGGATATTTATGTGTCCTCTTATTTTGCGCCCGAACATTAGTTCGAACGGTGAAAACCCTGTTGATTCCTGCTTGCCCTCCCGATAAGCGAATAATATCCCTGGTACGTGGTCTTCCCAGTCTTTCGGTTGTTCCAATGATACTTTGGTAAGTGCCGTTTTGAGCGTACCATTAAACCTTTCCACCATTCCGTTGCTCTGTGGGTGTAAAGGAGTGCTGAAACGTTGGGTGATTCCCATTAGTTTACAGAGTTGTGCCATTAAGTCGCACTTAAATTGGCTACCGTTGTCTAATAATATTTCATCAGGTAAGCCCATTCTCGTAAATATGCCGAGAAGTGCTTCCTGTATTACCTCGGCGTCAATCTTTTATAGTGGTATAGCTTCTGGCCAACTGGTCGCTGTGTCCACCAGTGTGAGAATATATCGATACCCATTCCGTGATATAGGTATCATTGGCCCGATGAGGTCGACAGCTACCTTGCTCCATGTTTTTGTTATTAATTCCATTTCTCCTAACGGGGCAATCCCTCCAGCACTTTTATTTTTTACTTACTGGCATGCATCACATGTTTTACAGTGATATCGTACGTCACTGGCTATACCCAGCCACCAGAACTCTTTTAGCACTAGCGCCTTAGTGCGAGCTATCCCCATGTGTGCCGATAAACTAGTATCGTGGGCTATCTCCAATATGGTTTTTCTTATTACTCTAGGCGCAACCAATTGTTCCCGCCTAATAATAGGGTTGGTCCGTGTGTCATGATACTCTCTCATTAGTAGTCCCTGCTTGTATTTAAATAATGACTTTTCTGTCCCCTTCACACTCCGTTTGTTTGCATGCTCATGTCTTAAAGTGACGTCTTTGGCTTGTAATCTTTTAACATTCTCTGCCTGTATATTAAGCTCCTTGAGGTGTCTTTTCACTGTGCTATTTTGTTTTGGGTTTTTGCTCTGTGCTCTAGTCGTTACCGCCCCTGCTACTACTTCTGTATAGATGTTTTCTCTTTTGTACCCTTGCTGATTCTGCGAACCGTTACCCTTCCATCAAGGCACCTTAGTTATTTTTGTGAATCTATGACTGTCTCTATTCCAATTTGCATTTTCGCAGTTTTGCTTTATTGTAGTATTGGGCACAGTGCGGTCGTCTCTGCCCCTGTGTACCGGCCTTCCAACTTTATACCCGTCTCCCTTACCCATGGTAGCCCCCTTGATATTTCCGATATTTAGGTCAACGTGTGGGTTCTTTAGTAGGGCAGCCTTTGTCCTTCCCGTAAAGTACGGTGATTTCACGTTTATATAAACTACTATATAAACCTTTCTCTCCCCATCAAACAATATACACGTGACTGTCTCATTTGTCACACAATCCTTATCCACTAGAGATTCCTTTACCCCCACGATTCCGCACCCCGATTTAACTTTCTGTCACTCGTCACTCTATGATCACAATCTCTAATACAGCTACCCTCTTCTTATCGTTTTGTATTAGGGACCCAATATAACAATTAACTATCTCAACAATACAATTTGGGGATTCATCATATATATATTTAATTTAATATTAGAAATTAAGTTGTACTTGCCTGTATTGATAGAAATTATCACACAAATAGTAACCATATATACGAAAAATCACATAACACCAGGGGAGTCCCACTATCCATACATGAGAAAATCACAAAGTCACTGTCTTCACTGTCACTTATTTATGTTATTCTCGAACCTTCTGAAACGTGACTTCCCCGGTACAGTTTGTGTATCCTTCTTCTTCTGTTCTGGTTACGTTGCAGCTCCTGGAGCTCTGCGCGACGCCTTCTGTATGTCCGCGCACTGCTGCGTCTGTCTGCAATTCCACCGCTATGGATGTCTGTAACACCACTGCTACGGCTGTCTGCAACACCACTGCTACGGCTGTCTGCAACACCACTGCTACGGCTGTCTGCAACAAAACTGCTACGGCTGTCTTTGTCTCTGGTTCTGGTCTCGTCGTTCCGAGGCATAGTCCTACGCTCTCGTGATGATCTTGATGTTCTGGCTAGTACGGCCAGTTCTGTACACACCACTTCGTTGGTGTCTTTTCGTCGTTTCTCTCTTGACGTACCTTGATTCACTGCGTTGACTCGAAACTATGGCTCGGTAGTTTGGTCGGGCCCCCACTGTGGCGGAGTCGTTGTCTAGGGGTTGAGGTCCCCCCTTGGCCACAAATATTTACCACACTGGATGGGTAAATGAATCAGCAACACTGGTTATAGTTCAAAGTACGTTTATTGACACCAAATCTTCACATGTATGGCAAAGTACAATTGACAAATTTTATAGTTGATCTTCATGCCATCCAGAGTCCACACAGCCTTTTACTCTTCACATTCAATCGTCCTCGGCACAGCTGGACCGTATCGGACTACGTTAAAAAAAACTCCCATCGCTATCGTCCCACTCTCGTTCAGTCTTCAACCTGCCTGTAACTCGGTAACTCAACTCTCAACACTCGACACACAATGTGACTCTTATTATCTAGCCCCCGTCTTGTCCGACCGGTTTTGGCTGGCCCCTGGGTCATTCACCAGGTGTCCTTTTTGACCGTTGTCATGTTCAGTGATTACAGCTCCCACGTACCTTGAGTTCACTGGGTGTTCATACCAGTTTAAGATTAATGGCTTGATAAAATTAATCGGCATGGTCAGGTATATATGTAGTTACAAGTCCCCAGCATGAAATTATTTCAAATAAAAGTAATGGTCAGTAATTTTTAAAGTTTCGGCTCGCAAAGCTGTATTCTGTTACATAGTTAAGTTGTATGTTAGACTGAAATTAACATAACTTTGCAAAGACTTTAGATTTCATAAACTGAAAACAAAAATTTTCAAATTTCAAATATTTATCAGAAATAATAACTATTATGTGGCTCTTAAATTATTTTAACCTTAACTATAAGTCTTAAGATGTGAAAGAAAGTAAGCTATAAAAGAGGTTTCTATTGCCACTGAGGTAAAATTACAGAAGAATTCGCTAAATTAGCTTTTAAAAACTCAAGTGCGTTTGGTGGTTACCAATTTTTAACGTAATTTACCTTGGAAAAATTGCGTTTATAGATTCGAAATCTCTTTAACGCTTGCACATGCAACTCCTCCTGAACCATACCAGAAAGAGGGTTCGGGTCTTTTGCAAATAGGCTATGCCGAGGAGGTCCCAAGGATGTGCAACGGCCAAAAAATACCGAAAAGGTTTACTGGATTTGCTGGAAAATTAAAAAACAAAAACGAAAAAATATCAGTATTTTGTCAATTTCTCGCCTACCATAACATCTATCGGGTTGAAACAAACGTCAAACAATAGCTAATAATATTTAAAACAATGTTGGAGAAGGAATCTGTGAATTATTACGTTTCGTTCGACTTCCGTAATTTTAGAAGCAATTTTTGAAAGCAATTTTTTGTTTAGTTTCAAAATTATTGATTTGAAATGACTTTTAAAATTAATCTAGAATGATAGTTAATGGGGTTTTCCCGCTTTGTGAATGCTTATGTTAGATTGTTGCGTGGTGCGCATTATATTGACACATTTTTGGTGTGATGTTGTGTGAGGGGATATTGCGTCAAATTGTTTTTAGTTTCAGAATTACTTATTTGAATCGACTTTTATTGTAATCTGGATTGATTTCCCTTGATAAAAAATCGGAAATTCCTTGTTTGAAATTGCGTCTAAATACTCATTCGAGTTTTTATTTCTTGTTTATCTGTAGCAGCACAAAGTAAATAGAAGAAAATCTGTAATCTGTAGTAGAAAAATTGTCTTGACAATAAAGTGGTGGAAAAATTGATTCATTGCTTATCTAGGTAAAATGGAGCTCTTAATTTATTCAAATAACGTTATACAATAATCTGTATATATATATTTATTTGCTTTCAAATAATTTCAGCAGCTTATAAGTTCTCGCTTAAAACATTTATTCTTGAGTGCGCTGTAGTTTTTTCCCGCTAATCTATTGTCCCTTTTTTCTTCTAAACTTCATACATTTATATTTACTTTTCTAAAATCAAATCACGCTGCTGTTTCTTTCGTTAGTCTGGTATTTATTTTATTTTATTTTACACATAATTGATGGCGAAAAATAAAAAAATAGTTTTATTTCAGCTTAATAGTACAATTTTTTTCATTGGCAGAGTGCATTTTTATGTTGTAAATATGAAATAGGGCGAACAAAATACAACACCAGATTGTGTTTTCATGAAGAGTTATAAAAAAAGAAGCACACATTCTTGTAACTATTTAAAAAAAAGAAATTAAAAAAGCAGAAATAAATTAATTATATTTAATACTTACTTTTGTTTTGTATATTTTTTGTAATTGTCACTTTTGTCTAGTATTATGCAATGTTAGTATCATAGACATGATTTTGATGTGTAAATAATGTAAGATTGAAAATATTTAATCTTCTTTGATATTTTTTTAAACTTACTTTTTGATTAACTAATATACATTTTCTATTTTTTTGTGTTAAATTTGAATTTTAAAAAAAATGATTTTCGACTGTTTAGACGTTTGCTTAAGGCTGTTATTAAAATATACCATTTAATTTAATTTTATTATGATCACACTTTAAATTTGCATGCATACATAAAACACCTTACACTCTGAACTTTAAATGAATTATTTCAAATTTCCAGCCTTTGATTAATTATCAATGCATATCTATTTTTTGTTCGTGTATGTTCGTAAATAATTAATAAACCGAAAATAGATTTTGTAAAACCACCAGAAGCGATACTCGTATAAAGTATTTATTAAATAAATAAAAAAATATCACAAAATGTATTTTAAGTACAGATGAAAGTATACGTTACATATTATGTCTTCGTCAAAACATGAATACAAATCATCCATCGTTGAATAAACCGATTTTAATGTTTATATCCTAATCAAGTAATTTATTGTTTGACTTTAGAGGCACAAGTAGACAATACACGAAGATAATCTTTCCATAACAAAGTGGCTTAACCCGAACATCATTTAAATTTCTACTCATCTCGTTATATTTAAAACATTTCTTTATTTCTTATTGTTTTGTACAGTTGATTTTTGTCTATTGATTTGACTTTTTCAGTAAAATCTTTTTTTTCTTTTTGTTTTGAAGTAAACAGTTAACTCTGGACAGTTAAATAAGTTCGGTAACGGAAGGTTCGGAGAAAATGAATACCACTGCAGACATCAGCCACATCTACTTCTAATCGACAGCTTCAATTACAATGTCCCTGAACGTTAAGAAGAAAACTGAAGTCAGGACTGCAGCAGGCGGCGTCAGTGCCGAAGCCTTATTGATTTCCAACGTAGTCATAAACTGTGTCCTCAACAACGTTCTATGTCCCCTTGGAATTGTTGGAAATATTCTCAACATCATCGTGTTATCTTCTCCTAAGTTCAGGGACACGACAAGTTTTCTCCTCTTGTGTCTGTCGGTGATTGACCTTTTGGTGTCAACGACTCTATGGATCTACAGGCTGCCTTACGTCATTAAGTATACTTCGATCCTTTTCTTGGAAATGTGGTTGGTTGCTTTTATAGGACTTACAACTACGTTTGGAATCATAACTTTTTCTATACATGTATTTTTTATGTGTCCTTGGTCGCTGTTGAGCGGATGATAGCAGTTTGTTTTTAATTTCAAGTTACAAGTTTGATAACAATGACTCGCATGCGAGTCATTTCATTCATTGGATTCATATTTTATCCCATACTGGCTTAACCGTTTCTAAATATGTTTAACACAATCACTTTTAAGGACAGGAACAATGCCACCATTGTCTTATTAACATATTCAAATTTTTTCTTGGACAATGTTAAAATCTTTTATGTCTACGGTATCGTAGTGGCTGTAATAGAGTTTATGGCTGGTCAAGTGACACGACTTAACACGAATGTGGTCTGGTAACAACTGTGTTTATTCACTATATACAATTCACTGTGATCAACTGTACAATCAACTACCTAAACAGCTCGTATGCAATCAACTTCAATCCCCCTCAGTGGCCTCTTTAACCGTGCATTTATAGCCAGCTATTCTCTCAGTCCCTGACCAGCACGCTTACAGTTCACCTCTCAAACCACGTGTTTCATACTAGGTCAAGTCATTGCATTCTCATACAATGTAAACACAACAACACGTCTCTCACAGTGGCAATGCTATATTTTTAAGTATTCCCAATGGTTGTAATAACCATATGCACAATGATGATCACATATACGATGGCCTTAAATCAAAGCAGTTATGAAAAACTTTCTTCTACGAATTTATCCAAGAGACTCAAAGAAATGAAATCAGCAAAAGTCATTCTCATAGTTTGCCTCTCTATGATGACATTGATTATAATCCCAGCTATGATTTTCGATTTACTGAACTGGTTTCAAGCTGACTTCCGTTCTGATTCTAACAGATATGAAATCATTGTCAATGTAATCGTTATTGTTGGTCAGCTTAACTCATTTTTCAACTTCATTATTTACGTGGCCAAGAGCTCTAAATTTTCCAGAGAGTTCAAACTTTTGTTTCATTTAAATTGTAATAATGAAAAGAAAACAATTGTGTGAAATAAAAAAATGAAAGTAGTTCTTACTAGCAGTGCCAACATATTAAATATCAATTTTCTTTGTATATACAATGCAATAATTGATGTGGTTTGATTAAATAAAGGTTTTACACAGATCAATAACTTTAAAATGTTTGATGAAATGTTTTTATTACCGATATAAGAAATGTTCTGTTTAGTGTGCAAGACTAAATTTAATTTTATGTTAAGGAGCTTCGACAGCTTTGGTGTGTTCTTTAAAAATTCCATAAAGACGAAGAAATAAAAATGATAATAATTCCTTTCTGAAAAGAATATTTTTCTGTTAAAATCGAAGGCCTCTGTTAAAAAATAAATCAATGCCTTTTATTATTTTACTTACACTATTTTCATAAAAAGTACATGGTTAAAAGTTTTAAAAAAATATATTTAAGCGTACATGTATTAGATGTGCCAAGATAAAATGGCAAAGTTGTTTATAAATAAAATATATCGCGCAGGTTCGTAAACCACTTCGTTATCTTATTGTGTACATTAAATTTAGCTACCTACTAAACACTCGCCTGCAGCACAGCTTTTGGCTACTTTGTGCTCATTGTATTTTGACGTGTTGGATGTCAAAATTTTAACACACACAATATTATTAATTATATGTCTTGTAATTGCAGTAAAGAAATCTCCATGTCATGATTTGCTTGCTCTATCAACCGAGTTTCCCTATAGTCCAGTAGAGACTAGACTAATTGGATTCCACCGCAGCTAATTTTTTTTTATTCTTTCGTTATATTCGTTTTATTTGTGTACTATTTGTTCGCTGAGGAAGGCTCTTTGCCGAAACGTTCGCTGTTTTGTTACGTCCTTTCAGGCTAACTCATATCCTGTTTATATGTTATATATTTACTAATTTAAAAGCCTAGTTGCAGTCTCAACCCCATTATTTTCCTTATAGTCTATAGTCTATAGTCTTACATATAAATTAAATATATTGTGGTTAAAAATACTTAAGTGACATAATACTCATTTTAAAATATGTTGCTATATTTTTTATGGCAGGATTTTAGTTGTTTTATGCTCTTAAAAATTGGACTTTGTAATACATATTATTGTTTTTAAATTTAAACATATTTGACTAATCTAGAAGTAAAAAGTTCATTGTTTAATTTGATTTTGACAAATATGTATTTAAACTACTAAAAAAAAATTAGCACTCTTGGTTTCCTCCTTCCTCTTAATTATACATCACTCGGTGCTTTAAGTTTGCCTAAAAGTCTACATGTTTTAAAGAATAAAAATGTAAGTGCTTTATACAAAGTTTTGAGAAAATAGTATACATTTTAAAGGTATTCTATTTTAAAACTCGTATATGTTTAAATTACGCCAAATCTGTTAAAACTAATTTCATTAAACCTTTGTTTTTGTGAAAAAACATGTTAAATAATAAAAAAAAACTTAAAAAGATGCCACTTCATGATGACATGGCGTTGGCGACATGGCTTTGTCGGCTGAGTGTAATTGTACACTAGATACGCGATATTTAAAGTGCCGAGATAAGGACGGATATTTCTATTCTTATATATTACAACGCTTCTTCTGAAAAGACGATTATTGCATCTTACACTTATCAATGTATTATGTCTATTCAAGGATTTATTTAACGTTTTGAATATTTATAGCGCGTTGTTTTTCCTTTTGTGTTGAGGTAACCCATTCCATGCCAAAATGTCAGTCTTTAGAAATAAAACAACACGTACTATAACAAAATGTTGTTTCGATACTAAATGAAAAGCAAATGTGTAAAAAAAAAGAAAAGAAAACAAGAAAACAAACAAACAAAATTTTCATTCAAGTAAAGCTAAAATTTAAAATAGAAACACAACAGTTACTTAAGATTAAACATTTAACCCAAAAAATTAGTAGAAATCTCAAAAAAGAATATGAAAAAAATGCAATTTTTAACAATACAAAGTTTAATCGTTTATTACACCCTAGAACATAAAAAAATCAGGCATATTCTTATTGACAATGCCCAAATGTTAAAAATGATTAAATTCGAATCAGAATGTTCAGCCCCAGAAAAATACATTAATAAAGTCCCAAACAAACATGTAAATAAACAAAGTTTCAGCTCCTAATAATTACAATGTATATTGGCGGCTGGATAGCGAAGTCAATAGTGCGCTCGCCTCACAAGTTGAGGGGCTTGGGATCTAGCCCACGTTAAAGCCACAAAAAAATGTTGATAAATGACTATTGCTAAAAAAAACTCCGCTGACCTGGAGAGGCTACCCGAGAAAGTTCCAATGGAAACATTAGAATCCCTTAAGTCCACGAGGTTATGGGAAACATAAACAAAAAATAATAAAAGAACTTAATTTTAAACTGTCCACAGCACTTGAAATACTCTTTTAAGTGTTAAAACATGTCCTGGTACACTTGTTATTACAGACCTATTTCACTTACTTAATATTATAAGTATGCATCCTCAAATACTACACTTTGATCAACATTATCTTCAAACGAACAACCTAATTTTTAAAATCGAATTAGATAAATGTATCATTTCTTTAATCAATAATCATTTTCACTTTAGATCTTTTAATTGTTTTTATTGTACTCCTTTTAATGTTTTGCATTATATTTAAAACAACAACATTTTCTTCAAAATAATTCAATTTCATCTGTTAAACCCTAACACGATAAACCTAGAAATTTTAAGGACTTTAAAAGGTCCATCCTTTTTCATGCTCTTATATACACTATAAAAACAAATTGAATAATTTTTAATCATATCAACAGATTCTATAAATGCCTATTGTTTATATTTTTTGAGATTGCTCCAATGCTTCATTCAATGTTTAACAAAGTCAAAAAAGACAATACTTAATGAAAATTTAAGAGTAACTACTTACAAGGATTTTTGGTCTAAGATACTCTTGGATATACGGTACAAAACTTACTAAAGTGTTTATTTTACACTTACTTGTTTAATAGGTTGATCAAATATGGAATTTCTTCTCTTAGGAAAAAATATATTTATATTGTCTTCAATCTTACGTTTGATTGTTTAAAAGTTATTGTTACATTCTTCCGATATTATTACACACGTAAAAGGCACACATAATTAAACATCATTTAAAAAATAGGTCAAAGAGTTTTCATACCTGCATTATTTTAAGGCAACATTTAAAAATAATTTACCAAATCTTAAAGATAAGATACATTTTGTATATACAAGTATATACTTTTGACAGACAATACTCTTTAGTTACTTCGCCTTTACCGGACTTTAATTAGAACACTACAATTGCTTGTTAAATATTATTACGACATATAGCAGTTTGGGGAGATTTAAATTATATTGGAATATTTGAATGTTATTTTTTGAAATATAACGATTACATATATAAAATCTATAAATACAACCCAAAAAAATATAATATGAAAACTACAAATGTACTGATTCTTAAAATAATTACACCATAAGAAAAAAATTGTATTAAAAACCTTTAAATTGTTGCTAACACTGGACAATGCATATTTTATAACAAAAAATAAATTATATTTCTTATGTGTAACAAGCAAATGTGAAGTCAAATGCAAAGTTGTGCTTTTTTTTATAAATCAACTTTTTATATTATGTTGTTGAATAAAAACAAAAAAATATCGTTGCTTGAAATGATTTTACCATACGCTTTTAAACATGTCATGATATCTAAAAACAATGCACTTGGCAAAAATGACAATTACATTGTATATGTGAGATTTCATGTACGCTGTTAGTAATTTGAAATATGGTTGATCAATGTCACAACTATGGTGACATTATACATGTGATCATGATGGGAAAAAACAGTAAAACTTGGAAGATCTAAATATTTATAATATATTTTTATCACAAAATAAAATTTAATTCCATTTCAAATGTTATTTTGAATATTACAGATGAAGCATACGCATTAAAGACAGTGACATAAAAAAACCACCTTGGTACTACATGAAATTTGTAAAGTAAAAAATCCTATTAAAAAAATCAATATATTTTTTTATCATTTTAAAGATATGATCACATAAGCTACGTTTAAATGATAAATATTCTATTAAATCCGTTCGAAAAATATGCTTATTGTTTCAATTCCATCTTATAGGTAATGGTCATGGATATAAAATATCTTTTTAAAAGAATAGTTAACACTTTACACAATTTTCTAAAATGTAGTTTTTTAAAGAATTTCTTTAAGATTGTTCACACATGGGCAATGCAAAAAAACCTTTTGTTTTTGTTTTTCTGAAACGAAAAAAAAATTTAAAAGTAATATTGCTTGTAGGTAAATGTATGGAATCAAGTTAATTCATTCAAATATTTTATAATAAAAATAATTATCTGAAACAACTTATGTTCGGTCTTCAGGTTACTAGTCCTTAGCCCTTGCTCAGCGCGCTGTAACATTGTGGAGTGTTGTGTTAATGGCTTTTAAACGTTAAAAAAATTAATTTGCATTTTGAATTCCATGGGCTGCATATAATGCGACGTACTTTAGAAAATAGAGAAAAAATGTTTATAAGCTGCAGCTTTGCTGAGCGAGAGTATTGGGCCGAAGGGTGGTTGCCAAACGGTTGAGTGGGCGGCGAAAAGAGAAGGGGTCACCGAAAGAGAGGGGGACGTTGACACCGAAATGTTTCATCGCGCAGGGTCCAACTTTCCTTAAAACCGACCAAAAGCCGATGTATTTTAAGCAAACAAGACTAAATGTTAATAAATGCTCTGATAATATACCTGCTTTGAGAATGTCATTTAAAACGGTTTTTTCCAGTCGCTGCAATGACCAACGCCTTTCTTGTGAGATTTCTATCACTGTTGACACAGATTAAATCGATGCCAATTTAAAAGTTGTTGTAAGTTGAAATGATTTATTACTTATAATAAAGTAAAATGTGAATCAAACTGATTAAAAAGCTACATGTGTTCATAAAGTCAATCTTACTAAAGAGATCCTTCCTATAGCCACATGAATGTGCCAATATCAGTAACAACGTCAATCCAAAGAAAGGTGGTGGCAAAATACACATCTTGGAGTACTCAATGTTAATCTTGAAATATTGGTAGCGCCAGACATTACCAGATTTATTTTCAATGTCTGCAATGTTGTAACTGAAAGAGATAAGTCAATAAACATATTAGAAAATCCATTTATATATCATTTTTCAAATTAACATAAATTTAGATATAACTTACTTATGATTGAAACATTGTTTTAGTGACTAATATATTTTAAAGAATATACTGTTTTAATTGTTTATTTTTTAAATTGCGGACATGTAAATTAGAATAATAAGAAAAATATCCAATTTATAAATTTAATTTTTGCCCCCAAAACACATGCATAAACAAAAGTTTATTACGAAAAATAAACCCCATGAAACGGTGGAGAAATCACTTTTTTTCTGATGGATAGTGTCAATGAGAATGTTTAAAATTTATTTTAAGAAAACGAAAAAGGGAAACACGATGGAGATGAAAAAGCGCTTGACACTACTGGGGTTGTCAAACTATTTTGTTAATTCTTCCATGATTTCAAGAGGAAAACTTACAAAGCTTGGTGTGCTATACAAGATCATAACTAGTAAATAAGATTTAAGGCGTTAAATCTTAAGGGGAGGACATACACATTGATCCCATTTTATCTACAGTGTTAATATATTTTAATATTTTAATATTTTTTTGTAATTAATTGTGTTTGATTGGATATGAAAAAGGTAGAATGATATTTCTTCAATGTATAAATTTTAAGTAGCAACTCTGATAAGCAACACATCTAGTTCCATTTTCTGTTAGTTTTGACTTTATTTATGAGGAGGACACACAATGATCAAGAAGCAAGCAGGATGGTTTCCTAGTACTCACTTGAACTTGGCAATCAATAAATTAAACAAAAGTGTGTTCGTTGTAAGGTAGTAAAGTCCCATTAGTACAGGTACAAAATATTTTCCCACTTCTGTTGGACACCTCAAAGTAGTATATTCATTATAGACTTCTGGATCGTCTGTGCAAACGTTGTTTTTGTCATCCACTGAAATAATTTGTATTAAAAAACTTATGCTATATGAAATGAATTGTTTATTTTCATAAACATGTATCTAATTATCTTAGTAAATTAAAAACAAATAGAAAACATTTAAATGAACGAGAAAAATGTTACAAAAAAGCTACATTTAAATAATAAGTCACCAACAACATGCAGTGGCGTAGTTTGGAATTTGTTTGAATTTGGGGCCCGGGGGCTTGGCCTCTTTGGGTGACCTTGCATACATGGTGGTGGCTTAATATTTAATGTAAAAAAATATGATACTCATATTGGGGCCCCTCTTAAGTAGGTGCTGGGGGGACTTTCGAATTTGGACCCCCCCCTCTCCTAGCTACGCCACTGACAACATATTTTGTAAACAAATTCTCGAAAAAAAAGTTTTTGGGGGTAATCTTTCGAAAAATAATAATTTTCTGCCTTTATATGAACGGATAATTTCTTGAAAGAATCCATAGCACAAACAAACCTGAGGCATCTAAATCATCAAGGAAGAACTCCCCAAACATGTTCCAAAATGCCTTTCGGAATACGTAAAATGGGAGAAGTCCATTCATCTGTGCTTCTGGGCTTAGAACAGATTCAGACGCTATTGCGAAGCTAATGAAAAATGCTGATAGAATTATGAGGAATTTTACCGTTGTTGTTATCTACGAAAGAAAAGAGAAAGAAAAACCAAATCAATTGTTTATGCAACACATTTGTTAGACGACTGCTTTCCATAAATCCTATTTAAATAAATGAAAAATCTAAAAAAATTAGATGAAAAAACATAGGGAAAAATTACAATGTTATAAATTTTAATTTCAGATAACACAGTTTTTCATTCAATTTTTTTAAAAAAAATCTGATTTGATCTGGCGCTTTGAAATTTTGAAAATGCCATGAAAAAATTGAAAGTTTAAAAACAACCATTAAATTATTAAAGTTTGCATTCGTTTCTGATTTTTTTTTGAAAAAGTATAACATTTAGTTTATTAAAGCATTGCTTTTTTGTGTGGACAATATGAGTGTGTGATATTTTATTTAAGGTTAACATTGAGGTCTGAAATTCGTAGTCTATGTATGCCCTAGAAGCGGGAGAATATCTTTTTTTATGGCTGTGTTAGTTAGTGTAGATTGTATTTTTTACAGGAGGTTTCTTTAAATGTTAAAAAAATGTTTCAGAAAAGTATACAAAAATTACCGACTTCATAAATTCTATATGGAAAAAAAATCATTAAAAATTGTGATACACGTGTTCCAGATGTTTGGAACAAGTTTGATTATTTTACATAACTGAATTATGTTTATCCAGTTTTGCTTTTTGCTTATAATTTCTGACACTTCCATTCTGTTCTTCTTTGCTTTTGATTTTTAGTTACCCTTGCCAACTCCTTTTTTCTAATCTTCACTTGTTTAATTTTTTTCACGTTACGACATATATTATGTAAAGTTGATTCAAACACTTTTATTTATTATTTATACCAATTAATGTTTTTACTGACTATTCGAGAATTAAATATATTTATTAATAAAACTTGAATTTAATTCTTTTATTCACACAAATTATTTAATTATATTTTGACATAAATCTGCATTTTACACCTAGACATTATTAACAAGATCACTGAGGCTATGAAATACAATTGATTCGTGAAAGCATTAAACCATTTGTATCACTAACTATTGAACCAACCATTTCACTGATCATAACAATCAAAGGTCCCAGAAAGGAACTTCCATAACAATTTTCCAGGAGCCTAAATGAGAAGGCGATAAAATCAATGCTGAAGATAACTCGTGACGCATCCATCAGGAGGATTGAGTCCGGGTTAAACTTTGCACAGCACCTTACAGTCCAGGCAACAATGAACAATATTATAGCAATGGCATCAATTCTGTTGAAATAGTCCTTGAAATGGGTTTTCAGTGTGTCCACAATCTTTTTTAAAAAAAAGAATTTATTAACCATTGAAAATGAGTAAAATAATGAAGATACTGAAAACTATAAATTTTAATAGGCTAGTATCACAAGGATGGCTCAATAACTTGTCGGTGCTATAATAATGTAACAATAATGTAAGGTTCAGCTTTAATCCTGCTGGTAGTTATTTTAGTTGTTTTTCAAGATAGGAGAAAGCATTTGTTTTTTTTTCATAAGGCGTCCTCATCTGTTGTCTCTTAAATTTCATACAATATCCTCACATTCAATGTTTCATCAATCGTTCACTCAAAAAAAAACTCTGTTTAGCTTAGGAATAATGGCTTTATACTAAATGCATAATTACTATGGCTATGAAAAAATTCATATAATTTGTTTTCCCTCTCAGCACCCTAATTAAAACGTAAACATTATTTTTCATTTGGCTGCAATGAACACGATTTTTGCTCTAATAATTGATACATAAAATATGTACATAATGATAAATGAGGAAAAGTATTTGGCTTAATGTTTTAAAGGTTTATAGTTTTTAATGCTTAAAAAAAATCATTCAAACGATGTTGATTGATGAGGCAAGAAGGCCTTTTTTACATGTATATTTATTATAATTTAGCCAAAATTTTTTGTTAAAAACATATTGGTTATTCTGATAGGTAGGGTTTAATGTTTTTTTTTCTCAAATCTTCATGACATTATTTAGTCATTGATTAGTTACCGATTTTTCTTTATTCCTTGTGCTCGTAATGTAAATCTAGAATAAAAAAACAACAAACATAAGCACAAATGTTGGCAATTCATTTCATATTTGAGGAATAAATAACATCACTGAAACAGTGGCGTATCGAGGGGGGAAGGGGGGGCGAATGCCATGGGCGGCACTTTGCCAGGGGCGGCAAATTTCTAGTAGTTTTTATTAAGTTTCTAGCAATGAACATTTAATAAGAAAGTTGAGCTTTTAATCGAAATAAAATAACAGCCACATAAGAAATTAATTTAAAAATAAAGCATGTGAACGTTTCAACTGCCAAAACTTCATAAATTCTTCTGATACTAATGCTACTGTACTGAAAAACCAGAGCCTGGTGTGGTATCAACTTAAATAGTTCTTAAATTTGACAGCCTCTCCTGTTGTAAAAGCAAATCTTACTGTACCCTATCAATTTAAAACATGAGCGAATATTAAAATACGTGGATGTTTCTAATGTCAAAATTGCAAACTCCTATTTTTTTTATTAATCTAAAGACGTCTGATACTAATGCTACTGAGCTGAAGTAGTGTAAAACATGACAATTATGTGCTGGTACATTAACTCGCATTTAGCGTAGGTAAACTACTGGAACAAAGTGGTTGGCGCAGTTATATGGTCTATTCTTTCAAGGCAAAATTATTTTAATGTTTATGTCTTTATTTTGTGGAATAAATAAAAATAATGAATAAAATTCCTTATCTAATGGAATTAAAACTTGGAACACATAAACACAAAGGTAGCCACTCATGAATAAGTGCTCAAAATTACCAAAGATTTTGTTTTGTTTGTTTATTTGTTTGTTTGTTGTTTTTTTTTGCAATTGTAAAGAATCAGAAATTGGATAAAAAGAACATGCTATTAATAAAGGACAAAACAAATTGGACAGATGTTCTTACGACATTTCTGAAATGATTTTAAATAAATGGTGATCTTAAAACAATTGATTGCAGATGACCAACGTGTGTTAATACTTCTTCATGGCTGAAAAGTATACAGGAGTTCAAGAACAACGCAATAAATTAAATGACAATGTCAAATCTCGCTCAAAAAGTTCATTTAACCAAATTTGTTTACATGATACTCCTACTGAAAAGAACTCTCTAACTCTTTTAATACACTAGAACGTTGTTACGATTCTTTTCCAGGTACATACTTCGTTTGGAATATCTAATTGCTTTTACAAGCCATACATTAAACAGAATTCAGGATACACAATAATGAATATACCATGGAGCCATTTTGAGGTTATTTATAAAGCTACAGAAGACTTGATAGATGCAAACAAAAAGCTCAACACACGAACAGACGCAGAAAATTTGATAGTCACAATAAAATCTTTTTATTTTCTAATTTATATAAAAAATTCCCGAAGTTATATACAAACGTATAGAGTTAAATAATGCTTAAGAAAGGCTTCTCAGGGAGAAATTAATGGACTACTAAAAGATGCTTTGACATTTAATAACATTTTATGTGGAAACCTCATTGTTTTAATCGAATCTTCTAATCAAAGAAAGAGAGAGTAAATGATTAATGATCGAAGCGAATATGAATCCATGCTGTGAAGAAAAACATTTGAGAAGAAAGTTTTTATTCTTCATAACATAAGATTACTGTAGAAATTCGTGTGTTTTTCTTCAGTTATATCGAATTTAGAAAACAGATATGATTTTCGTACACCAGTTAATATACTGGACTTTGAAATTTTGCCTTCAAATTAGAGTATTCAAAATATCTCATGTGTCATTGTCAAACAAGAAATATTTTAACCCCATGGGTAAAAAAAAGAATAAATGAATTCAATACCAATTAATTTATTCAAGTTTTTAAAGATATTTAGGCTAAAAGTAACCCTGCCTAAAATAATATCATTAATTCGAAAATTGTCTTAAACAATGCAAGGTGTTAAAATAGCTTCTCTAAAATTAAGACACAGCGCACTATCACTTAGACCCCCGCGCCACCGCAGCACAGTTCCAGAAGCCCCAAGACCTAAAGGATGCAAATATCGTGACACTATATAAAAACAAGGGTGATAGAAGTGACTGCAATAACTATCGTGGCATCTCACTCCTTAGTATTGTAGGAAAGGCCTTCGCCCGTGTCATACTAACACGTTTACAGAGTCTAGCATCCCGTGTCTATCCAGAATCTCAGTGCGGTTTCCGGGCTGGTCGGTCTACCATAGACATGGTGTTCTCCATACGGCAGCTCCAGGAAAAATGCAGAGAGCAACATATGCCACTATACATTGCCTTCGTCGACCTTACGAAAGCCTTTGATTTCGTCAGTCGCAACGGGCTATTCCAAATCCTGGTAAAAATCGGCTGTCGCCCACACCTACTTGCCATCATCAGGCAGTTCCATGATAATATGCAGGGAACAGTGCAGTTCGATGGAGCTACGTCAGAAGCCTTTCCTGTCAGCAGCGGAGTTAAACAAGGTTGTGTACTTGCACCTACACTGTTCGCAATATTCTTCTCTGTACTGCTTCGATACGCATTCAAGGATAGCAGTGATGGAATCTGGTTACACACCAGAGCTGATGGAGGACTTTTCAACACTGCCCGCCTTCGAGCCAAGACCAAAACAACAGATTTCCTAATTCATGAGCTACTCTTTGCGGATGATGCGGCATTAACAGCACACACAGAAACTGATTTGCAACAACTCGTGTCAAGCTTCTCCAATGCCTGCAAAGAATTTGGTCTGCAAATCAGCTTGAAAAAGACAAACATCATGGCCCAAGACACACAACCTCCTCCTACCATCAATATCAAAAATGAAAACTTGGAGGTTGTGGACAGCTTCACCTACTTGGAGGTTGTGGACAGCTTCACCTACTGGAGGTTGTGGACAGCTTCACCTACTTGGAGGTTGTGGACAGCTTCACCTATTGGAGGTTGTGGACAGCTTCACCTACTGGAGGTTGTGGACAGCTTCACCTACTTGGGTTCCAAGGTCTCCAATAAATTGTCCATTGAAGAGGAAATAAACAGTAGAATTGGCAAGGCAGCTGCCACACTGGCTAAATTAAGCAAACGGGTCTGGCAAAACACCAAGTTAACAGAGAAAACCAAACTGTGTGTCTATAGAGCCTGCGTCATTAGTACACTGCTATACGGGAGCGAGACATGGACCACTTATACATCCCAAGAGCGCAAGCTTAATAGCTTCCACTTGAGATGCCTGCGACGCATCCTAGGCATTAAATGGCAAGACAAGGTGCCTAACACTGAGGTCCTAAAGCGTGTCAATACCCAAAGCATGTTCTCAATCCTTAGTGAAAGACGCCTGAGATGGCTAGGACATGTTAAAAGAATGAGCCCTGGCCGAATCCCCAAGGATCTGCTATATGGAGAACTGGCATTGGGAAAGAGGAAGACAGGTCGCCCATGTCTGCGATTTAAAGATGTCTGCCAAAGGGACATGAAAGCAGCCAGAATACGCACAAGTGACTGGGAGTGTAAGGCAGAAGACCGATCTACGTGGCGCACAGTTGTCAAAGAGGGCGTCATGGTAGCCGAGGAGCGAAGGGTGGAGGAGGCTACAGAAAGAAGAGCTAGGAGAAAGGCCAAAACATTTGGTAACACAGAATTCGTGTGTAAAAGCTGTGATAAAGACTGTCACTCAAGGATAGGACTGCACACCCACTCGAAGAAATGCAACCCAACTCAACAGTGATGCACCATCGTCTCGCGAGACAGAAGGATGCCGATTATTAAAAAAGTAATTAAGATCAATGACGAATACACCAAGATTATCTAATCAATAGTTATTTTGGCTATTGAGCATGGCACGCTGAAAACATTGATACATGAAAGATTGTGCAATGAGGAAAAACATAAAACTTCAATTTTATTCAAGAAATTAAGCTTTTTTCTTTATTTCTAACATAAAAATGTATTGTGTACTTATTATTACTTTTTAATAAAGACTTTCTTTACTTTAGTGGGCCGTCCATAAATGACGTCATGCGATTTTGGCCGATTTTACCCCACCCCCCCACCCCTTTTTCCGTGACACACTTCGTCACAAAAACCTAGACGTCAGAAAGCTGTGGACCCCCCCCCCTTTTAAAAGCAGAATTTTCTATTTGAAAATGAGCATGTTTCGAATCAATTTATTGTCATTTTAGTATGTATTTAGTATAAGACTGCACTCTAATACCGTAACACGCGTGAATCCTTGTAAAACCTCATAACATAAATAGTAAGACATCGAATATTTAAGTGGAACTTTGATTGAAAGTAGTGTGTTTTGACGGGACGTCACAATTCTTAAACTCTACTTTTTCGTCATACATCATCAAAAGGTGCGTGACGTCATTTATGGACGGACCCTTATAGCATTAACATATTTTTCGGGGGACGGGCGGAAAATTTGGATTCGTCCCCTGTCGGTACATACCCACACTACGCCGCTGCACTGAAGTTACTTATGGCAACAAATTAAAATAATTGATGTCAAATATTATTTGGCTAAATTTAGTGAAATTAAATTAATTTCACTTTAAATTATAAATAAACAATTAAAAAAAAACCTATAATATGATCATTTGGAATCACTCCTCCATTTATCTGAAAATAAAGGAGTGTCTAAAACGTGTTAAGATAAATCTAAAAGCTTTATATAAACCCTAATATTTTAATAAACAATCAATGAATTATAGGATACATTTTATGTTTCTTTCATGATCTTTATCAAATACATTGAGTAATCATGTTCTATAAATGTGGAATCCTTAACTAAAAATATAATATTATTATAGACAATATTTTATTCAATTATAAATCTATTTGCTATCATCTTTAGGTACCAAAATATTTTTTTTTCTGTTTATCTTGAGTTTGTAATAGTTTCAAATAAATTATTTACATTTTTACTTTCTTGACTCTACTTTTTATCAATAATTAATTTTTACAACTAACCTCAACAATTTCTTCAATTAAAAATGTTATAATCCAAACCCATAAAATCCACTCCAGCCAATGAAATCTGTTTCTTTCCAACTTTGAAATAAGTAGAAGACTGTACATTAAGAGAAATATCATAAAGCCTACCTGAAAAAATGTTTAAAAAGAAAAAAATACATAAACAAAGGATTTTATAGAATTAAAACTAATAAAATTGATGAGCAATTTTGTTATGAAACTGAACATTTGAAAGAAATCTTTGAAATATCTCCAACTAGTACAACTAACCTGTCATGTAAATATGTACTAATTGTGGATTTAGCCAATCAGACAATGGGGCAAAACGAAAAATATGGAAAGAGAGAGACGCACAAAACTAAATAACTCAGCAGAGTTATAGGAATATTTGGAAAGAAGACAACGAGGTTCGTTTGTTGACGATGTGCTAGCATTCTATAATACTGTGTAATAGACGACGTGCGAGTTTTCATACTTTTTTTTATTCCCTTGTGATTGTTGTATATGCTGAAAGCTGATCAAATGATAATGAATGTAACTGTAACTGTAATTATCCCTTAACCCGTCGGTGGGTCGTTGGGGCACCTTCGTGAACTGAACACTACCTCATGCCATTTGTCCAGGTCCTGAGATGCCTTTTGCGAGTCGATGAATGACAGGCCGGTCCACTCTTTGATTTCGTCTTCCCATCTCTTCTTTTGCCTGCCTCTTTTTCTTCCTCCCTGGACTGTGCCTTGCATTATAGTCTTTGCGAGACCTCCAGATCTTGCCACGTGCCCATACCATCGTAGTTTCCTCTTCTTGATTGATGTGAGAAGGTCCTCGTAGGGGCAAATGACAGCAGTTATTTTGTCACCAACAGTTGTCTTGAACCAATCTCCCAGCTTGCTGTTGAAGAGTACGGCACTAGTTGCTTTGTTGTACAGGTTCTTGATCACTCCAATGAGGTTTGCATTAATGTTGAATTTTTGCATAGTTGCCCACAGTGCCGCATGACACACTATGTCGAACGTTTTTTTAAAGTCTATGAAGACATGATAGAGGTCGCTCTGATGTTGGAGATGTTTTCACTGAGCACTCGCACGTTAAAGACTAGTAGATAAATCTGCTACTTAGTTCCCGTTTAAAAAATAAATGTTGCATGGATCTTTTAAATAAAATGAATTTTTAGATACATTTATTGAAAAATTACTGATAAATCAAAGACAAAAGCTAACTCAGTGCAAATTCACAGCAATTCACCTATACAGTAAACTATTCATCTTTTAAAAATAATATTTAAAAAAATTATACTCACAAAATTTAGACAAAATAATATGTAAGGTGCCAGAAGTATTTTGATCCATTTTTGAAACCTAAAATTTAAAAGAAATTTAATTTAATTTTATATTACTTTTATAAATCTACCAAACATTTCATAAATAGAAAATTTTTTAAAATGGATTAAAATATAATGGCTGAACTTACTGCCAGAAAGGAATTTTTTTTCCTCCTTCATTAAACTGAAATCAAAACAAAGAACACTAATTTGTATATGCTTAAAAAAAAACACCATATTAATAATGTTATTTTGAAATATATAAAAGGTCTAATTAATTCAATCTTTAAATCTCTTTACATCATCTACATTTTTTTTGTTTTGAAGTAAACAGAAATACACTCAAGCAGTTTGGATACATTATTGTCATATATATATATATATATATATATATATATATATATATATATATATATATATATATATATATATATATATATATATATATATATATATATATATATATATATATACTAGTGTATTACCCGTCAAAAATAACGGGAGTTTTCAAAATGGATATATTTCAGTTTTTGTAATTGTCCCTTTTGCCTGAAAGCCGCATAGTAAATAATCAGAAAATGTAGAGACCAAGAGAGAAAAATTAAATCTCTTTTCCATATTGAAAAATTTTATGCGGATGTTTGAAAATAGTGGGGTTTTTTGTGGTATTTTCTTTTTGCAATATATTTTTCAAGGTTATTTTTTTTAGCAGTGGGCTTTCTAAAATCTAGCGTTACGAACGGACATAGCAGATTATATATTTTGATTATATATACGAATATATGTGTTATGAGAAAACCTCCAAGCTTAGACTTTGCGTTATATAAGTTTGCATGAATAATAATGATATAATCATGATAATAGTAAATGCATAGTGAATTACACACATCATAAAGTGATACTGTGGCAAAGAAGTTTGAAATTCAACGTATTATCAAATATTGCTGAGGAGTCAGCCGGACGTTAACTTGCGGCATTGAATAGTGCGCACCAATTATGAGTGCACCAATAATACAGTACAGTGCGTTATAAATTATGTGACTGTAATGTGATCCACATAACGCATATCTGTGATTTGAAGCCGTTTAAGCTTCATCGATGATTATGACTTATCAGTTTATTCGCCATTTTGTCCATACATTATTACTACAACATTATCAAATCATGTAAAAAATAAACTGTAATTTTACACATGTTAATAACTATTTATTTTGCATGAAACGTAGTAAGCAAACTTTGTCACAGGATAACAGAAAAGATTAACTTATCAACTGTTAATCATATTTACAATTTAATTAATCACGTGTTAGTAATTCACATAAACGTTTTTATTGTTGTCAAGTCAGCACCTTTTCAAGATCTATTATGACTTGTCAGTTTATGCGCCCATTGGTCGATACATTATTACCTTAACATTATCAAAACCATGTAAATAACAAATTGTAACTATTTACAAATATGAATAACAACGAACTATTTATTTTGCATGAAACCTTTGAAGTAAAGTTAAGCACTGGGTAAAAGAAAATATTAAGGTATCAACTTTAATATACACGTTTTAGGAATTCTAATAAACGTTTTCATTATTGTCAAGTCAGCACCCCTTCCAGTTCTATATTAAAAGCAAATATTTTTTATTCAAAATTAGTCTAAGCCGCATTAAAATATTACATATAAATAACAATTTAAAAAAACTATTGTGGGGAGGAGTCCGATTTTTTTTAAACATACAAATATGCAATCTCAAAGTGTATAAAAGAAAAACAAACGCTAAACTGAAGCATAAGTTGAAAAATTTCATTTGCAGTAATAAATAATGGCTTTCTAGTTCAAAACGCATCGAAACTTGACAACCGAACGACAAGCAATTGTAAATTTCATAAATCGAAAAACGAATGTTATATATTAATATAGAAAATTAAATTTATAATTACGTACGTAATATTGACATGGACAAATACACAAAAACGGACATTTAATAAAAAAAAATAATAATAATATTTATCACATCAAATAAAGCATTGCTCTTTTTACTTCGTTCCCTTCACACATTAATAAAAGCTCAAATAATGACGTCACGTCACAATATTTTATGGTGAGCAAACACATTTTTTTAATCTCGAAAGCAACATTTTAATTTTTTTATCGGGAGTTACCTCGCTTATATATATATATATATATATATATATACACAAGTCTACTAGTATTAATATCACTTTACTAATTGGTTAAGTAAGCATGGGTCGAACACATTTCTATCGGTTTAGTTATTAGGGCATAGAATATTTCTATTAATTTAGTGAGAAACGTTAG
The DNA here is from genome assembly GCA_944989445.1 of Ampullaceana balthica. NCBI lineage: Eukaryota > Metazoa > Mollusca > Gastropoda > Lymnaeidae > Ampullaceana > Ampullaceana balthica. The sequence continues at coordinate 66,354 of CALYLW010000653.1, read as the reverse complement.
AATAAATGTAATCTTGAAAACTAATCTGTAAGAATAATATAAATAAATAAATGACCATGTACTTATTTCTTTCATATCTCAATATCTAACTTTAATAAATCACGCAAATACTTTAGAATATGAGGAGCCAATTGAGTGAAATTGAAAATTCAGAATATACAGCAATAGGAGAGTTAAAGTCTTTTGGAATTGACATAACTACTAAAGTGGGTCTAGAGTCTAAAATATAACTTGTTTAACAGTGCATTCACCATTTCCAAACTTGAAAAAGCAAAAGCCTAGACTGTATTTTACAATTCAAGATTTTCAAAAAACACTAATTGAAATGGTCGCTTAAATCTGATAACTAAATTAAATTGTATGTGTCCAAAATGACTGAAACTGAAGTCACTTGTTAAAAATTATTACATGTTTATGATATAACAGGGAGCCCAGTAACCATTAAGATCGTATTATGCCCGGCGTTACCCCGTTACTCATTAAGAAAAATGCATACACACATTTCCCACTAGACAAATCAATACTTTGGATCATGTGCCCCAGTATGATCCCATTGCATAATATGATCCCACTCTAGTTTGAATTCCCTTCCTCGATTTGACCCTTTTTGCTCGCGAAGTCATGTGACACGCTAAAGGTATCAATCTTGGGGGCCTTTAATTAAATGTGATCATGTTCCAGATGGCATCGCGTTCTTCGTGAAATCCCGTTTTGGCTCCTCTCAAAATTTTAATTTTGGATCCAGCTCCTTCAGATTATGAAGTATCCATAAAAAATGGCTAAGTTTCATCATTATAAAAGTCGCGTTCACTGTTATTCTAGCCAAGCAGCTCTCAAAGTGGGGTCTGCGGTTCCGTAGGGGACTGCAAAGTTGTTTCTGATAGACCAAGAGAAATGAACGCATATTTAATTAATTTGTAGGGTATGCTGAATGATCGGAAATGTTCAATAATACATTAAAAAAAATAGTTATATTTAATAAAAATAATACTTACCTTATTGCAAAGAAAGAAAAGGCGAATACACAACGACTGATGAGTATTAGTAGGTTTTTTGTAATCTACTTACTATTATGAAAAAATCTCGAAGTAGAATATGAGCGACAAAAGCGACAAATAACATTAGAGTTGAACTGGCCAAAACAGAACCAAACAAATAAAAACACCCGTAAAAACAAAGTTTTTGACTATAAATCCCTTATATAGGAGACAGAACTTAAAGTATTGATTCTTTTCCATCGCGACAAACATTTACAGCCTGAAACTAAGTGAATTCCACCTGGTGAAAACACGAGATGTGGTCACCGATGGCTGGCGTGAAGTCAAGTGACCCGTAAAATGTAAACAATAGCGACTGCTACATAAGGTTTATATAGATAAACTAAAAATGTATTAATTTAATTACGGTACGTTCGATCGATCTGAAATTTTGAGACGATGCATTGTTAGGTGACACAAGTCTGTGTGCCAAATATCAGCTCGATGGCATCACGGGAAATGGGTCATTTTTTTACTTTTGTTTTCCGCCCACCCGACGACGAACGACAGACAGAGAGACAGACAGAGAGACGGCGGTGAAGTTAATATAAGGGATTTAATAAAACAACCCCGTAAAATCAACGTTTTTGACTATAAATCCCTTATATAGGAGACAGAACTTAAAGTATTGATTATGTTTCAACGCGACAAACATTTACAGCCTGAAACTGAGTCAATTGCACCTGGTGAAAACACGAGACGTGTTCACCGCTGGCTGGCGTGAAGTCAAGTGACCCGTAAGATGTAAGCAATAGCGACCGCTACATATAGTTTATATAGATAAAGTAAAATTGCATTAATTTAATAACTGTACGTTCGATCGATTTGAAATTTTGAGACGATGCATTGTTAGGTAACACAAGCCTATGTGCCAAATTTCAGCTCGATGGCATCACGAAAAGTGGGTTATTTTCGACTTTTGTTCTGCCGCCCTCCCGACCGACCGACCGCGAGCCCAAGACAGAGACGGCGGTGAAGTTAATATAAGGGATTTAATAAAACAAACTAGTAAAAACAAATTTTTTGACTATAAATCCCTTATATATGAGACATAACTAACAGTATTGATTATTTTCAAACGCGACAAACATTTACAGACTGAATCTGTCTTAACGCAACTTTGCTTCACAACCCTGGGGTGGGGGGGTGGGGGGGGAGATGGGAAAAGTCTGGTCACCGATCGCTTGACCGCGCTCAGCGTGACACGTAAAATGTAAACAAAAGCACGCCTGTACTTCTTTGGGTCGCGTCAACGCGTCAACTCAAACTCTCACGTGGGAAAAAAACAATAACAAACAGTGAATTTGAATTACATACATTATATAAGGATAAACTAAAAATGCATTAATTTAATTACGGTACGTTTGATCGATCTGAAATTTTAATACGATGCATTGTTAGGTGAGTCGGGTCCTTGTGCCAAATTTCAGCTCGATCATATCACGGGAAGTGGGTCATTTTGTACTTTTGTTTTTCTGCCCGCCCGCCCAAGACAGACAGAGGGAGATGACGACAGAGACGCCGGTGAAGTTAATATAAGGGATTTAAAAAGTACTTGTACAGGCAAAGCACGAGCATCTATCCCATTAAAATTTATTTTTAATTTTAACGATTGCATAACGAGTAATATTTTCTGAATACATTATTGTCGGTAGACATATTTTATATTCACTAAAATGTTCTTTCCTTATCAAAGGGTTCCAAGATCTTTTAAACAATTTATTAAGGGCCCCCCTAGCAGAAAATATAAACGTATGCGAACCACTTTTCTTAACTATAATTATTTATTTTCCTATAAATAGTTAATAAGGTTTCATATTCCTGCTAGTTCACTAAAGTCGGCCCACGTTTATATTTTAATTTGTCTTCGTTTTCTTCTCAATTGACCGTGAATTTAGTGTGTTACGACAACATAAGAAGGCTGAAATTATGTTACTTTTTGGAACAAAATTCGATGAAGGCACATGATGGCAACATTATATGATGCTTGATTGCATATCGAAGAGGAATTTTAAATTAGCGGGTGACAGACTTACGGCAAATAAGCTGACATAATATAATTTATTCATGCCTGCTTGAAAAAAAATGAAGCTTCGGTGTACTTACTTAAAATATGTATTTTTTTACACCACAAATTTGGACATTTTAGGCCCCATTTAGGTTTCAAATCATTTCACTTATATTAAGGTACGTTGTTTTAAAATAAAAAACCTACTTTCTTTTATAACGTCGCCATTATGGATCTTTTTAAAAGAATTTTTAAAGTCTAAAAAATTGCAATAATATTTTCCCGTCTTCTCCCACCAAATATGAATCTTAAAAAAATAATAATTCGAAAGCCTCTAAATAAATCTCAATGAATGTCATTATTGTCAGTAATTGGCCCTCTCATTTATGTTTCATGGAATATGTCCCCCTGTGCATGGTATTTTTTATCAATGTAATAATATTAGCTATAAAAGAATGAATAATTAAATGGGACCTGGTCCCAAACGGTACTTTATGAAAATTGAATATCCCACTAGCTTTCTATCTGAATCATAATAGAAATATGAGGCCAGGAATTGTGCAATCGTATGCGACACAAAGCACGCCTGCTCGCGAACCAGGCCGCCGGCGGTCCATGAATTTTGCGTTTGTGTGCAATTATATACAGTGCGACCCGATTACGTCGCGATTCGTTGTTTCGCGAAATTGGTTAATTTTCTATAGTTCAAGTTTGTTTTTAATTTATGAAATTATTCAAACACAGGGAGTTTCTTTTTTTCGTACTACATTACATCATTCCAATCAGCTTTTCTCACAGATCCAAACTTCCAGATTCTGTAGTTGAGCAGATCACAGGGGGTTTGACTTATAAAGTCTCCGTTGGTCGTGTTGACGGCGATGTCAATAAGATTCTTATTGTTCCATTCCGGTAACTTCTGCACCAACAGTTCGTACGTGCCTTCCTTGGTTGTCGAGTGGAACTGGTTGATAATGTCATGAGACATACGCTTATAGAATCTTTAATAAAGATAAAGCAAAAGTAGAATAATTGTTGCATGATGTTTTAAATGTTGATTTTTAAAAAATGTAAACAGAATTTGTAAAGCAGAAACATGTGCAATGAATGCCCTTCTACCAATTCATAGAATAAAGAAACTCCAGCGATAAGTAGTCTAGTGTTTGTTTGTCACAAACTATGTTCTCTATTTCAGGACAGCAAAATGTCATTCCCACTGAACGTCTATGACGTAATTGATCTTTGCGTTGTTAATATTTACTAAGAAGTATCCACAAGTGAAAGTTAATTATAGGTTTATGTGGATGTAATGCATATATAATCCTACATTTATTTGAACGTAAGGGTGTCTAAAGAGTTTTAAAATTTTATTTGTATAACCATAAATAAAATGTAAGACGTTAATAGAAACACATGTTTGCACGAGTGTCGAGCAGACATTAACTTTATTGATTTAACCTCCAAGCGGATGTGAGGTTGAGGTACACATTATCGTTGAGCCCATATGCCATACTAATTTGTTTACAAAGTGTCTCTCATGACAAGCTTTTGAAAAAGAAAAGCTTATACGTTAATTATAATCGTTTTGGGTCCAAGCTTGTTCTTTATCCTCTCATGCCAATTATCTTCAATCATTATACATTGCTGCTCTTTATGATAATTTATAATTGTCAATATGGTTTATGGCGGGATACATGTTTCAGATATAACCAAGCGAACTATGATGGTGGTAATGTGAGATCTGTCTAAGTACGACGTTTTTAAAATTTATTTTTATTAATTTTTTTATGGCGCACAAGTCAAATCACATATAAAACTACTAAAAGCGATGGATCCTTCATACGGCACGGGTTCAAAATAGCGACTGTCAAACAGCGACCGTCATAATAGCGACTTCAAAATAGCGATTGTATCAAAAGAGCGACTGTCATAACAGCGACTTCACCCCATAGCTATTCTTGTCCAACCGTTCACCTAACACAGTGGTTCCAAACTTTTTTGACACATAGACCCCTTTTCATTGTCTAAACTTACCCAAAGCCCCCAAGTGAAAAAACTACATAGACGCATAGTACATTAAAAAAACGTTAAAAACAAGTTTTTGACTATAAATCCTTTATATAGGAGACATAATTAAAAGATATATTTACGCTCAATTATCGCTGACTGCCTCACGCCTAACGCTAAGGGACATCACTCTGCTTTTTTAAAATTGTGTGTTGTAAGCAGTGCTGACTGACTAAAATAGTTATTTTTGGTGCAGTAATTTGTTTCGCTGCTTTCTAAAATTAGTTAAAAAATCGTGTGGTGATTAACACTGTAAAAAATATTATATAAATACTTTGTTTACTTTTCAGGACTATTTCGTATTTATCATAAAAGGATAAGGTACTTGGGCTTTTGACCCCAAAATAAAGTGGGCGCCGTAGGCGACCTACAACCCCTATTATAAAATACTTTGTGTACATTTAAGGAAGTTTAATATTACGTATCTATCATACAAGGACAAGTTTGTTGGGCTTTTGAAAAAAATAAAAGTGGGCGCCGCAGCACAACCTAGTAACTAAAAGAATGTTCATTATAATACGCAGCGCACGACAATAAAAAAATCCAAAATTTTAGTTATGTCTCGTAAAACATGTTTAATATACTGCAAACCGATCGGGAATATATTTTTAAAAAGTAACGTCAATATAATACGCACCGAATCGTGCAACAGGAAAGTATTAAAAAGTCGTTCAATATTATACGCACCGCGACACTCTATCTCAAAAATTAAAATGATACATAGAGATAAATAAAATAATCTAAAAATTCAATAATTTAATTATAGTACATGCGATCGATCTGACATTTTGATACATTTTGTAATACTTATATTCATAATTTTAATTTAAAATAAATTATAGGGTTGCACAATGAATTATTCTTATTTTATACGATGCTTTCATGAACACAATCATAAAGCAAATCATTACGCGCCAACATTTTACTCATTCTACAGTTTTAACTTGAACTGATTAAACAGTCATTTACTTGTTTGGGTAATGAGAATAATAATTTTATACTTGCTCCATATATGTTTGCATTTTAGCTTGCCATTCCATCATCCTGGAGCCCTTAAGCTGTTTGTCAAAAACTCCAACAGCAACAAGAGCGGCAGCTGTAGGATTCTAAACAAGTTTGGGATTTTAGAAATTGCACGAAATTAAAGTTGTAAAAAGTGTATATAAATCCTGTACACCTGATATGCTATGTCACTCAAATTGAAAAGTTACTTTTTTAAAACATCACTTTTTTAAATGAAATAAATTTTAATAAAATTTACCTCTATTTCTGCAAAAAATATTTTTGACATTTCAAATTTATTCGACGTCAGTGCGTAAAGAAAGAGTACTTGAATTGGGGTGATGGCTGTGACGTCATCTTTTTCTTTAGTAATAGCAGGTGCTTTTATCGTTAATAAACCTTTAATTTTAAAAACGTAAACCTAATTAATTATCGCTACCTAAAAAATAGGATTAAAAAATTGTATTTTAACAAACACACTTGATTTATATCAGTATTATCTAAACAAACACATTGGCTTTTAGACTTTCTTCAAGCTTACAAAAATTTTAATAATAAATTACCATAATTCTGTATTTAGCTATTTAGAATATTAATTTTTTAAACATAAAAATACATGAAAATGTTTCTTTTCTTTTGTTTTAAAAGCAAAACTTTTAACTCATATGAGATTAGTACAATTCAATTTTAAAAGGCGTAAATACCTAGATATATATGTAATTATATATTATTTCATTATGGTTATTTTTTACTAACATATTTTAATTTAATAATGTATTTTTCCAAAATTTAAACTTTTGCACCTACGATTATCTAGCAATTCATTAACTTGTTTAACAAATGGTTCAAAATGTTTCCTCTTAATAACTTGCATTGTTATCTGTTTTAGAATGGATTCTGGCTGAAATTTAGTAAAAACGATATAATAATTAAGTAAAATATTTGAAAGAGGTGTGAATGGGTATTTCGATGGATGAATAGATAGATAGATACATAGATAGATAGATAGATAGATATATAGATAGATAGATAGATACATAGATACATAGATAGATAGATAGATAGATAGATAGATAGATAGATAGATACATAGATAGATAGATAGATAGATAGATAGATAGATAGATAATTGGATAGATAGATAGTTGGATAGATAGATGGACAGATAGATAGACAGACAGTCAGACAGACAGACAGTTAGATAGAAAGATAGACAGATAGTTAGATAGATAGACAGACAGACAGACAGACAGACAGACAGACAGACAGACAGACAGACAGACAGACAGACAGACAGACAGACAGACAGACAGACAGACAGGCAGGCAGGCAGGCAGGCAGGCAGGCAGGCAGGCAGGCAGGCAGGCAGGCAGACAGACAGACAGACAGACAGACAGACAGACAGACAGACATACAGACAGACAAACAGACAGACAGACAGACAGACAGACAGACAGACAGACAGACAGACAGACAGACAGACAGATAGACAGACAGATAGACAGATAGACAGATAGATAGATAGATAGATAGATAGATAGATAGATAGATAGATAGATAGATAGATAGATAGATAGATAGATAGATAGATAGATAGATAGATAGATAGATAGATAGATAGATAGATAGATAGATAGATAGATGAATGTAGTTTGCATTTACCCTATTTCTTTGTTATTCTAATCATTGACACTTTTCTGGATGGAAAGACATATTCCAATTAATTCCCCATTTTATTAATTCATCTAGGTCTTTTTGTGAAATTGTTCCAGCCCTGATTTAATTTTTGTATAGATTATACAATCATTAGCAAATAAATTTAGTTCCAGCTAAGATGCTGTTGGGTAAATCATTTTACATATACATTGAAAATAGTAGGGTATTTTATATTTAGTTACCTCACTTTGTTTTGATGCACTAACGTTAAAGCATTTGTTGAGATCAAGACCAGATTTGATTATGCTTTCAACGACTTGAACTTTGTCTAGCTTCACTGCTTGACCAAAGATGTAATAGTATAACTGTAAAATAAAATTTGTTAATGTAGGGGTTTAAAATATAAATTACAATGACTGAAATAAAATTAAGTACCACAAGCCCATTTGAATGCAAATTTCGAACCTCAGACATGCTATTACAAACTGGAAATCTAAGCAAGCAATAATGGGCAAGGATTATTTAAAATGAATTTCTCGATCATGAATAGAGGAAATTAGTTTCTTTAATAAATGCTTCGCTTTTTTTAAATGTTACGCTTTTAACAATAATGTAAATAGATATTTTATTCATAGCATAAGCATCGTTTTAATTTTTAACTGCTTATGTGTTTGACTCGTTTATAATGACTTGGAAAATATTTCCAAAGCTTTATTGTACCATTAACTTTAACAAAAAATATATGCTCATTTAAAAAAAAATTGTTGTGTAATTAAATGTAGAAACAAACATTAAGATCTATTTTCAATGTCGTGAAATGATTTCATCAAAGTAAAAATATATCAAAGAGAAATAAAAGACAAAAGAATAATAAAATAAAGGTTACAAATGTTTTAACTACCTCAGGCCGTTGCTTGTATTCGTTGTAATCATCTTTATGATTCCAGAGTAAAGATAGTGATACAGCATCTTTCTCTCTTGCAGACAAATCGTTATCTTGGCCCTCTCCTACAAGAAGCGTTTGAATAACTTAATTATGTAATCAAAATATAAATTTAATTCACACGTAGTAGTTAGTAGGCATACAATTTGAAAGAAGCTTTAAAATGGATTCTTTTGAAAGGCTATAAATATTAGTTATACAAAAAATGGGAGTGGGGGAAAGGGGGAGAAAACAATGATTGCTTATTTACATTAAACCAATGGTAAACTGATAATATATTAATACGTCTAATTGTTTTTATTAGGGCTTCATTATACTGATAAGATACACAATGTATCGGCGAAATTGTAGAAGCATTAATTATGCATTGTTTCTCTTAATACAATTAAAATAGTTTTAAAACTAGGTAATTGATTTTTTTAATCCGTTTATTCTTTTGATATTTGATGTCAAAACCAAATAATTTAATGGTTTAATTCCTGACATTCATAACATGAATCAATACATTATGAAGAACTAAAAATTGATCAAAAGTTAAATATTTTAATAATAGCTACAGCTATCTTAAAACCATACATAAGTACGTCTTTACCTGGTAAGGGGCTAATTAATAACTGAAATATGACACTTGTAATTTTCGCATAAGCCTTGCTTGCAGTGAATTTACTACTCAACGAAAAAGTTTAAAAAAAAATTATTCAAACAACATATAAATTTATTCGATTAATTTAATTACATAAATATTTTAGAGCAATAAAATAGTAGCAATACTAACTTAAATTTAAAAAAAAATAGAAAGACTAATTTTCTATCTATGTAATTACTACAAAACGAAATAGTTCTTTGTAAATAAATTTGCATTTTACCAATTTTCAGTCTCTGTTGTCCCTTGATTGCGATCGGTTGGTTTAATTGTGAAACTAGGGAAATGTAATTTTAAAAAAAAAGAATATTTATTCAACATTGATTTCCTGTAAATTAAACAACATAGACGATATTATGATATAATCAATTAAAAACGTTTAGAAGAGCGTTGACCTCGGTATATTAAAAATTTAGTATCTTAGTTGCAGGTTTTGCTTTGTGAATGTCTTATTGCCCTGCGGACCTGTAGTTCTCGATAGTGTATATTAAATTATGTAGCGTATTTTTTGGAAATGCTTTCGACAAACGAATACAAAATGTAGTGCAACTATACAATTCCATGTTAAAGGTAGTAAGTGGGCCAGAAGACATGATCAGTTTTGAAAGGGGTGCATGAAGAACTAAGTGATAAGTTTGATAAAATAGCGCTAAACAAACACACCATTGCTGTTTGAAATCCCCCACTTCCAAAACTATCTTATATCAGAATGCGCCGTCTGGGCAAAAACTTTGATTCAATGATCGAAAATAAATATTTCTTAAATCAACACAATCTACGACGTCCTCACAATGTGACTCTTATTAATAAAAGGATTATGAGGAAGAAAGCTGCTTATTTTAAAAGATTCATTTTGTACTGGAAACAAATAAGAAAGCCTGTAGCCAGGATAACATACTGTTAAAAGACTTCGCCCCAGGTGCGCATGGATTCAAATTGTCAAATATTTATCTTATTATAATTTTTTTTTAAAATGTCTATTAACATTCCTGCTTCTGATCTAATGGAAAAAAATGTAATTAAATTCGATTTTACTTTGAGGGGTGTTTCAAAATATCTGTCAGAAATTCAAGCCTCAACTCATCATGACAAATTTAGTACAATCAACAGCTTTTCCCAAGTTGAGTGCCCCATTTTAAAATACATTTGCCTAATATGTCTTTTTTTCAAACATGAGAGTAAGGACACTTTGAGTAGAGTTTGAGTGATATCTCGTATTTAATTATGGCATTGCACAAAGTTCTTAACTGACTTTTATATGATAGTGTTTTAAAAATCCATTTTAATATCCTTGAAGAATCGTTATCAATTTTTGCCCATTTACTAATATGTAATTTGGATTTAGATAGATAAAGGAAGAGAGACATTTAAAAAATTTAGAGGGCAAGAGAGAGAGAGAGAGAGAGAGAGAGAGAGAGAGACAGAGAGAGACAGAGATGGTGCCAGAAAGAAGGATCAATAGAGAGAAATCTTTTTAAAAATGTATAAGGTACGTTTTATTAATTGTTTTAAAGCTAGTGTTTTAAGCGAAATCTATCCTTAATAAATGCCAGATAATACATTGTGATTATGTGTCATAATTTCATTTGTTTTAAAAATTTCATTATAAATATCTTTTTTTGAAATGTTCTTGTACTTTTATGAGTATTATCTATATATATAAAAATCAATGTATGTATGTATGTATGTATGTATGTATGTATGTATGCATGTCTGCTATAGCTGACTAAACCATTCATCCGATCGCCATGAAACTTTTGGAGACTTTTGAGTATGCTCCTGGGATGGAAATAGGCTACTTTTTTTCAAAATTTAACACTCATGGGGCGCCGGGGGCCCATAATGAGAATTTTTTCTTATATGAGCTATATAAAAATTAGTTTAAGGCTTAGCTGCTTGGAAAATGAATGGATCTTGACCAAACTTGGTACATAACAACTTGATAGCCTATATTAAAGTACCATATGGCATTGAACTCCTAATGTCCGTTCCTTCGGGGCCGGGGGCCCAAAATCTTTTTTTTTGTAAGCGTTAAATACCTTATTCCCTTTATGATTTACACGATCTTGAAAAGCATTGACTAATATATCTATCATGATCCAGATTGAAATAAACAGGTATTTTAAAGTTAATTTCTTGCACCGATTGGGCCCGGGGGCCCTTAATGTCGTTTTTGCTAATCTATATATATATAAATCAATGTATGTCTGTGTGCATGTCCTTTATAGCTGACTAAACCATTCATCCGATCATCATGAAACTTTTTGAGACTGTTGAGTACGCACCTGGAATGGTAACTGGCAACTTTCTTTTCTAAATTTATCACTCATGGGGCGCCGGGGGCCCATAATGTAATTTTTTACTTATATGAGCTATATAAAATTTAGTTTCAGCGCTAGCTACTGTGTAAATTGATGGATCTTAACCAAACTTTGTATATAAAAATTTAATAGCCAATATCAAAACACTAAAGGGAACTGAACTCCTAATAGTCATTCTTCGGGGCTGGGGGCCCAAAAAGTTCTTTTTCTTAAACGTTTAAGATTTTATTCACCATTCAATTATTAACAATCTTGACAAATAATGACACATGAATCCATTATTATACAGATTGAAATGAACAGGTGTTTTGAACTTTATATCTTGCACTGAATGGGCCCTAGGGCCCTTAATGTCGTTTTTTGCTTATTTGAGCTATATAAAAATTAGTTTTTGTGTTAGCTACTGAGTAAATGAATGGATCTTAACCAAAATTTGCATACAAAAAGCTTAGTAGCCCATATTGAAATAATTAAGGTTTCTGAACTTCTAATGTCAATTTATTCGGTGCCGGGGGCCCCAAATGTCTTTTCTTCGTATATGTTTAAGATATTTTCCCCATTCAATTTTTCACGATCTTGAGGAATATATCTATGAGGAAACTGAATTAAATGAACAGGTTTTTGAAATTGACACCTTTCACTGAATGGGCCCAGGGGCCCCTAAATCTCGTTTTTTTTCCTTATATTAGCCGTATAAAAATTAGTATTCGCGTACAATAGTGAGTCAATTAATGGATCTTGACCCATCTTACTATATAAAAACTTAAGGGTCTATATTTTATTACTACAGGGCACTGAACTCCTAATTTTCATTCCCTTGGGGCAGGGGGCCCAAGATGTCTTTTTTAGTAAATGTTTAATATTTTATCGTCCATTAAATATTGAGAAATATAAATAAATGTATGTATTTTGAAATTTATTCAAATTAACATGTCTTTCGCACTTTATTTCTTGCGATAATTAGGCCCCAGGGCCCATAATGTCGTTTTTTGTTTATATGAGGTATATAAAAATAAGTTTATGTGTTAGCTACCGAGTAAACGAATGTATCTTAACCAAAATTTGTATACAAAAACTTGGTAGCCCATATTAAAATACTATAGGGCACAGAAATTCAAATTTCCATTCCTTCGGGGCCTGGGGCCCCAAATGTCTTTTCTTCGTATATGTTTAAGATAGTTTTCCCCTTTGAATTTTTCACGATCTTAAGAAATATATCCATGATGAAACTGAATTGAAATGTAAAGGTTTTTGAAATTGACATCTCGCAGCGAATAGGCCCGGGGCCCCTTTATGTAGTTTTATTCACTATATTAGCTATATTAAAATTAGTTTAAGCGTTAGATAATGAGAAAATAAATGGATTTTGACTAAAGCTAGAATATAAAAAGTTAAGAACCTATAATATATTACTATAGGGCACTGAACTCCTAATGTCCATTCCCTCGGAGCTGGGGGCCCCAAATGTCTTTTTTACCTCACGGTAACAATTTAATTCCCCATTCAATTTTACACAATATTGAGAAATTTAGCTTGAGTACAATGGCAATATAAAAATTAAATTATGACTCATTTTTTGCTGGGCCCCTTAATATCGTTTTTCCTTTTGTAAGCTTTTTAATTATTAATTTATTTATCAGTTTGCTATTAAACTTGTACTTTTTTTTGCTCACTTCCCCGAGAGTTTATGGCATAATTCTTTTAAAACATACCAATCATTGGTTTCTTTCAATTTATTCATTTTTAATGAGATCGTTGCAACGCACGACGGGTCTGCTAGTTTATAATAAAAATGAATAAGGAAACTGAAAAAAAATAAAAAATTTTTACAAAAAGAATAAAATAAAATAATATATTTTAAAAAAACCAACTAATTTTGATCAAAGGTAGAATAAGAATGTTATTTTTATATGAAGAAGAAGGTCATACTTTATTTGTTCATTTTGCTTCGTGTTGTCAGATTCTCTTGACGCCAAGTTGATTTCAGATCCCTTAGAAATCTAAAATTTTAAAATAAATAGACTTCTAATAAATGTTTCAATTATTTTGAATATTAATTCCATTCTCATCCATCCCCACTAAAAAAAACAAACAAATTATGGTAATGTAACACACACTAAAAGTATCTAATTATATACATTCAAAAAAGGTTATAAAAAGTAAAGGAAATTAAATTAGAACCTGTAACTGTATTACTGTAAAACCACTGTCTTTCTTTTCAAAAAGCATTTTCTCATCAATTTGTTGGTCATTGAAACTCAATGTAAAGAAATACATCATCTTTTCAGGATAGGCTATGTGAAAAAAGTGTTGAAAGATAAATTTTTAAAGAAAAGATCAGGTTTTTTAAATTTAAGTCTTAACGTGGCTGTAAAAACCAGATAGTTATTTTATTTCACTGAAAAAAAATACTGAATTGAAAATAAATTAACAATGCACACACAATTGTTGAACTTTCCTAATTTCTTTCCTTTGAAGTTTCACAATGTTTTTATTGCACATGTATTTCTGTATACCATACGAAGAGAGACGTTAAGTGACATTGTCAAATAATTATAGCCTGATTTTTAACCACGTTTTATTAACTCGCTTTCGTTCCTGTGGATTTGTTTGTCTTTCCACAATTTTTTTAATCTGTTAACGTAAATTTAATTCACTTTTAATGGTTCTAAAGATCTCAAAATTTTACCACAGATAGATCTTGGATGACGATGCATTGTATCAAAATTTCAGATCGATCAAATGTGCCGTTATTAAACTATTGAACTTTTTAGTTTATCGATATATAAGCATCTGTTCCATCTACTTTTGTTGACATCCATGAGTTCACCCCGTGACCACATCACCGTGGGCGGGCGCTTATGAGGTGTTTGGTATAAAAAAAATAGAGGTTAAAAATATTTTTAAAAACCACGTTTTTTTAAATGGACTAAAAAGAATAAAATAGAGGTAAACAAGGATTTTAAAAATCCATGTTTTTATAAGTGTACTAAAAAGAAGAAAGTAATTTAAAACTAATAAGTTCAAGTACTTTTATATAATATGACTAAAAACGTGGGACGGATGTTTGGTATAAAAATTAAAGATTTATAATTAAGAAGGCAAAAAGATATCTATAAGTGAGAGAATTAGTGATCTGCATATGTAAAACCTCATAAGCGCCGGCCCAACGTTTTGAGTCATATTATATGTAAGTACTTGAACTTATTAGTTTTAAATTATTTTCTTCTTTTTAGTACACTTATAAAAACATGTTTTTTTAAAATCTTTTTTTTACCTCCATTTATTCAGGGGTAATTTAATGTAATTTAATGTTTTAAATGTCAGTCTGAAAAACCACACACTGACAAAAATTGATTATTAATAAAGAAAAGGAATTTTATTCTTGTCTAAATTAAATGTGATGAACAATGTCAAACAACATTGAAAATCAAATAGAATATATAGCAAAAATTAAGCTTATCATCAGGCATTTAAAATTTTATGATTTATTTTACATCCTGAATGATTTATGCGGAAAACTAGAATTAGAGTGTTGTAGCAATACAAAGAAGAATAATCTAATAATAGTTTAACAAACTATGGTCCGCAGAATGAATCCGGCCCGCGACGCCACATCCTCCGGCCCGCCAATGGTACTTAAATTTATAAATGTGCTTGATAGATATTAAACATTGATATATTTAAACATTAAATTTAGAATACTACAAGACCATCAATACTTTCGGAGACCTCTTGGCTGCTATTTGACTAAAATTTATTGTATTTAGAATTTGTGTGTGTTTATAGTAATAATAAGCACAACTCCAATCCTTCCCAACTTGGTGGTAGCTTTAGCGCTGACTTTACCTTGATTTCACTATATTAAACACGCATTTTTTACGCTCTGTGGATGCATAAAGCTGTCAAAACTGGTCCAAATCACCATAAATATTTACTTCTTGTTGCGTTTTCATCTACTTAAAAGGGTTAATAACACGGATTTCTTTATTTAAGTGTACTACAAGAGAGAATGCAGGAAATAAATTACAAAAATTGGAATTAAAATACCACGAAAGACTCATTTTAATGTGAAAAAAAATTCATGTTCAGTAAAAATTTCCCGGCCAAGATACAAACGCTCCCCAATGGTTTATTTTTAGCTTCAGTTCTAATTACGCTTTTTTTCTTTGGCTCGATAAGAACGACTTTTAAGTATTTATAGTTTTTTATTTACATTTGTACCTCGAGATACGAATTAACTGAAATGCCATTAATCCGTTCCAGCCAAAAAAATTGCTACCCTAATTATTTTGTTAAGTGTTTTTGAATAAGACAATTGTATTTATAAATGACAAATATGGTATAAAAACATATTAAAAGAGAATGTAAAGCAAATTAAAAAAAACTGTTTTATATAGTGTACATACATAGTTGTATTTTGGTCATTTAAATGTAACTTAAACACAACTTAAATGCTACTGTATGCTTAATTTTAGTCACAGCTTTTCTCTTCACGGTCTTTTCCTTTTTCCGGGTTCTAAAAAAAACAACAACTGTCCAAGGAGGTTTGTTTCTTCCTCCCTTTAAGAATGCTGCGGAAATGAGTTAGGCAAGTGTCATTAAATAGCTCCGATCCTCGACAAGTTGCAACTTTTTCGGGGTGTTTCTTTTCCACGAACTGTGAAACTCTCTCCCACATTCCCAAGATCTTCTTTATCTTACTAGTAGAGATAACCTCCTCCACCCTTGGCTCTTCGTCAAAACGAATTTCTTGCAACTCTTCTAATTCAACCTGAGAGTGCTCGTATCTCAAGTTTCGCTCGTATTTCAAAACAAAACTTCGCTGGCTCGACAGCTCGTATCTCAAATAACTCGTATGTCAGGGCACTCGTATCTCAAGGTACCACCGTATTCATTTTTTCCAATGGTTTTGAACTATAACTAAATCCAAGAAATTATTTTTTTTTAAACAACTCAACATTTATGATAATGATGAGAACTGGTGTTAAGAAAGTATTTTTTTGGTGCCAATTATGACCAAAAGTGTTATTTGCTAACCTACTTTTTGGGTCTCCGCAATTCACTTTGAATTTTCAATAAATGAAACCTTGATATTGATGATAGCTGTGGAAATTTACCATAATTCTATTATATTTCTATTTTGAAGCGAAGTAACGTTACATATTTCATTATATGCTGACATGGCCGCTATAATCATAATTAATTCGATTGAAAAAGCTTTAAGCTATTTTGTATTACATTATAAACGATACAAAAATTGCAGAAGTATTGCATACTAGCGGCCCCGTCACGTGTTGCACCAATCTAAGTATATAGGTATAAATTAAAAAGAACAAATGATTAGTACTTTAAAAAAGTAGTTATGCCAGAAACATTTCCGGAAGTGTGAAAAAAATTATAGCAAATAGATAAATAAAGTTATTTAAAAAGCTTACAAAAGAGAAAAAGAACGACATTTAGGGCCCCGCGCCTAAAATGATTGATAATTTTAAATTGCTATTTACTAAAAAAGACATTTTGGGACCCAGCGCCAAGGAAATGGACATTAGGCGTTCAATGACCTGTAGTAATTTAATATATGCTCTTAAGTTTTTATATACCAAGTTTGATCAAGATCCATTTTCTCTTTATCTAACGCTTAAACTAATATTTATATAACTAATATAGGAAAAAAAAGTGGCCCCTGAACCCGTTCAGTGCAATATTTTAAGTTCGTAACACCTGTTCTTTTTAATTAGTTCTTAATGCATACACTCATTTATATTTCTCAAGATCATTAAAAAAAATTGTTTCTTTGACTTTATACCTTTTTACCGAGATCCTTGAAGAAAATAATAATTATAAAGCTTAAGAAAATTTATAAAAAACATAACGGCCCGGCGAGCCAAGTGGTGCAAGGTTTAAGTTTCAAAATTCCTATACATTTCAATATGTGGATAATGAGGATATTTGGGTTTATATTTGTCAAGATCGTGTAAAATCGAATGGAGAGGAGAAAAACGTCTTAAAAGGTTACACATGAAAAAAAAATTGGTCCCTCGGCCATAAAGAGAATGTACAGTAAAATTTATTTTCTCATAGTATTTTTAGTATGGGCCATCAAGTATTTATGTATAAGGAATCATCCATTAACCGAGAATGCAATGTTTTAAAAAAGAACTGTTAATTTAGCTCAAAGAAGGAAAAAACGAAATATTGGGCCCATGGCCCCCTATGTCACATGCGAATCACGAGTGAATAACTAGTGTATCATGAATTGTATGACGGAAGAGGTCATGTGAGTAAAAGCGCGGGAATTAATGACGTAGAAATTTCGAGATGATTGGGCAGTAGTTGTCAGAGAACTTCCGGGGTGGAAGGACGGAATGTGTGTGCCTCAGGATTCCACGTTGTATAACCTCAAATTATATATTTCTTTGTACAAAGTATAAATATTAAAGTTGTTTTATTGAAACCAATTCTTCAGAGGATTATTGTGTACAAGGTTTTTTATTGAGAGAACGCCTACAAGAGTTACATATAAAAGTAAACCATTGACACCCTATTAGTTTTAATTTAAAAAAATATTATGTCAGAAACCTTTGTGGAATGTATTCAACAACTTACCAAATTTTTATAGCGGTCGGATAAATAAAATAATATGTATATAGCTTATATAAGGAAAAATAAATCTAGGGCCTCCGAGCCCAATCGATGTAAGATGTAAAGTTTGAAAGACCTGTTTATTTCATACTGGAACGTAATGGATATTTTAATCAATATTTTTCAAAATCGTATAAAATTGAATGGGGAATAAAATATTAAAAGTATACCAAAAGACAATATGGGCCCCTGGGTCCAAAGGAATGCACATTCAGAGTTCATTGTCTCTCATTATTTTAATATAGGCATTAAAGTTCGTATATACCAAATTAGGTCAAGATCCATTAATTTTAGCTGAATCTAACGCTTACATAAATTTTCATATAGCTCATCTAAGCAAAAACTGACTTTATGGGCCCCAAGGCCCAATCGGCGTAAGAAATGAACTTTAAAATACTTGTTTATTTCCATCTGATTCATAATAGATATATTTCTCAATATTTTTCAAAATGGTGTAAAATCATAATGGGAATTTAGTCTTAAACGCTTAAGAAAAAGAATAATTTGGGCCCCGGTCCCAGGTCCCGCATGAACTCACATTAGGAGTTCAATCCCCTATTGTACTTTAATATGGGCTATCAAGTTTGTATGTACAAAATTTGGTCAAGATCCATACATTTTCCAAGTAGCTAACGCTTTAACTAATTTTTATATAGCTAATATAAGAAAACAAAAACCTATTTGGGCCCCCGACCCCCCCATGAGTGTCAAATTCCAAATTTTTTTAAACGTTAACCATTCCGGAAGCATACTCAACAATTTCCTAAAATTTCATGGTGATCGGATGAATGGTTTAATCAGCTATAAAAAACAAACATACATAATACGCACTTGATTTATATATATATATATATATATATATATATATATATATATATATACTATAGATATAATACGTGGCTGCCACCTCAGAACCTGGGCTGAAATACACTTTTTTCGTTTTATTTAGACCCGCCTTATTGATATATTTTGAAACATTGTTTAAGTGGTATATTATATTATCAAAGCTTACCAATAGTATGTGTTCCTTTGCTGAGCCTCAGCTTCACCAGTGACCCCAAAACCCAAGAGCTCTGCTTCTTTAATATTTAAATGTTTCAATCATTTAATGTCTATTTCTTTTTTCAGCTCCCATTAATTCAACATTCGTTATCGCAGCAAAGAGAAAACAGTTAATAAAATAGTGGCGCGTTTTTATTGAAGAATGGGGAGTAAAATTCTTCATTATGAAATCAAAAGACCAGAAAAATAATACGTAATAAGCAGCCAAAGTTGTGCAGTCTTAAAAGATCACAATCGTCACCCCTATAAAACAAAACATCTCTCAACATATTCAACGTTTTATTTTTGAAATTTATGATCTGATAAATATGAATATATGAAACGTGATTTAGAAAACTGGAAATATCTTTTCACGATAAATTTTGCTGAAAAAAAATCTGTAATTTGTACATAATAAATACAGTAAAAATGTGTTCTCACAATTCGTTGGTGTTTTACGGTTATAAAAAAATTCTCGACTTTGTCAAGTCCAGTATGCTTAGTCAAATAAAAGATGATTTAACAAAGAGTTGTTGAGATTGGTTGAAACAGTTTACCCGTATATTTGATAAATATGTCAATTACATGGTTCCCACTGAATACCTTGAAAAACTATTAATAGATTTCCGCCACGAAATGACAAGGCCTATACACAAATATGTTTTTATTGACAAGCAATTGTTATTGTAATCCAGGGGTATTAATTGCAACGATTCTTCAGAATGGCTTAATTCCCAGACGTACAAAACATAATTGCTTTTAACAGATTTCGATGTACAACATACCCACAGACCCAGCCGTTATAACAATATATTTAATATCATTTACAATGTCCCTAGATCTCATTAATAATGAATAATTTTCTATTACTGTATTTAAAAAAAAATTATAAACGTAGATATTTTTAGATTACCTTTTTTGTGTGGAATTGAACCATCCGAATTAAGAGTGTCTTCTAAAAGATCCAGAGTATAATGAAAAGGCTTAGGTATTGTTTCACTTGAGTAGGCGTGATATACATTTTCAACCGGATTATACGTATGCTGATTTTCAACTGCATGTGCCTGATTTTCCTTTCTCTTCAGATTAAAGACTTTAATGTACCTCGAGTTCCTGTTCTTGAGTTTCTGATACTCAGCTTCAATTTTGGCGAAATTAAAAAGGTCATCATTCTTTCCTTCAGCTATCACCAACAGATCTAATATTTAAATTTAATTGGAAATAAATTTTAATAACATTACTAATAAATATTTTTCAAAATCTGGAAAATATTTGAGTCTATAAACATGGAATTAGAAAGAAAATGTTCTTGAAATTGTTTAAAAGAAATTTTTTTTCAAACCAAAAAAAGAAAATAATTTTTTGTCTCTCTATATTGATATATTTATACAGACATAAGCCATAAGGTTTGTCTCTCTATATTGATAGATTTGTACAGATATAAACCACCAACAAAAGTTTTTATTTTGATCTGACTTTAAATTCATTAAAACAAAACCTTTTGTTAAGAAAGCTGTTCAGCATTTTTATTTTTGAAACATATCATAGTTAAAGTTTTAAACTGAAAAAAATATTACTCAATCAAGTTTTTAATTATTAAATTATTGGCAAATACGAGGTTAAAATTTAAAATTAAAGTTAAATAATAAAACAAAACGAAACCAAGAAACTATTTACCTTTTTCATAAAATATTTCTATTATAGTTTTTGTAACATCATGAATTGCACCCTTTTCAGTTTCGGGTAGATCTTTAACGTTGTCAAATGCCCAAAATAACCACACAATTATCTGTTTTTAAAATATAGAGATTTTAATTATAACATTTTGAAAAGTTACTGATTCATACTTAGAAGCTTTTTCACTTGATTAACTGAAATATTAAATTGTCATCAATTATGCACTCTTATAATACATATAAATATAAAGTTTTCTGGTCAAAACCTTTAGAATTTCAGGGAAGTTATTCTGGTCTTTTAAATAGTTATTTCATAGTTAGTGCCCCTGTTTTTTTATGGGTACTGAAACCTGTTAAAAATTGTTTTAATATAAATATATATATTTATAACTTATATAATTTTAAAAGTTTGTCCCAAACATCCTTTTTTCCAGAAGTCCTTTAGTCCTTCGTTATTATCGTTGACTCTCATCTTCCCGGCTGACTAGACTTTAGCAAAACGCCACATGAGAATAGAACACTTGATTATGATTAAAAGGCGTTAAGATAAATATCTGGTCTCTGAATATTCAATGAATGCTCAGCCGGGTTGAAAGGAGATGGCGTTATTATTTCTTTCGTCTTCTGTGATCACCTACACTCCCTGGGTTCCCCGCCTACATTTACAAGTATTTCCCCTGTTGCCTACCACCCAACAATTAACTATATCTCGCTTGTCACAGCATTCCCATACGGTCATTACCTGTGTTTTTATCAATTGAGCGGATAGACCGACGTTTGGACATACAAAGAAGCAAAATGTATGACTAGATGGAAAGTCTTAAAGGAAAAAAACTATCAATAGCTAAGCATTGTTTTCTGTTTCTTTTAAAAATATTTTTTTAAAAACAATTTTTGGCATTTTTATAATTTATAGTATTTATTTTTAAAAAATAAAGAAGTTTACTCTTACGACTTCTAACCAATGACGCACATTTAAAAAAGTAACAGCAAGAATCTGAACTTACCTCTGGTGGATCCAGTTGGACTGATGAGCCACGTGTTTCAATAGCTTTGTGGTTATACTGACAATAAATAAATATTAATATATATTGGATTAAATAAATGTAAATTATTAAACATTTACCCCCAAACCATGTAAATAAAAAATAGCAAATGCAATTAAAAAAGCGCAGCCTTTTTTACGAACGTATGTTAGTGTTTAACTGTGTGTGTGTAGCTTTATTTCATTACATATTTATAAAATCTAAATAGCAACATATTATCAGTTAATAGACAACAAGACAAATCTAAAAAATAAAAAGCTGGGACATATTAGTATCGAGTCATTGTTTCTCTGACGAACTTGTTAATATGAAACTAAGACTAAGTTAGTAACGAAAATACAAATATATGAAAGCATATCTCTAGAAGCTATAATATCTCGTGGATAATTCCAGCACCTTAAATTAAGACCATGCAAACTCTTTCAAATAAATAAAAAAGTTAAATCACAGAATAAATTCTAAGAAATTTGATTTTAGTTTTAATTTTGGGGTTGTTTGTGTTTTGACACAATATAATATACAAGATACGACTTGTGGTGAAGCATACGCCGCAGACTTGCTCATAGATAGTGCAAAGAAAGGGGGACAGAACTGACACAAGCAGTAGCAAAAAGAAATGAAAACAAGAGTGAACGTTGGGGGTGGGGGGAAATCCCCGGAAAAAGCAAAAGAGGCATTGTTTGTCTTGAGACATGCAAATTGCTGCTGAAACTACCACCTCCTGCGCCACCCACACTTACCAACCATAAACAGTGATAGCAAGACCTTGCTGAGGGTAATTTGTCATGCTTGTGTCATCTTGCTTGTCCTAATTTCTGGCGAATTATATATACTAGATACAACCTGCGGCGTAGCATACGCTGCATAATTGCTCATAGATAGGGCAAAGAACGGGGGGAGTGGGGGGAAAGAACGGACACAGACAGCAGCACGAAGAAATGAAAACAACGAGAGTGAACGTCGGGGGAGGCGGGGGTTGGAACCGCTGACACATTGTTGGTCTCGAAACACTGTGGTTGTTGTTACCTTCCCCCAACCTGCACCACCTTCGCTTTCTAACCATAAACTGTGATTTGTCGACCCTAGCCAAGGTTATTCGTCATGCTTATTTGCTCACGTCTTGTGCTTGTCGTAATTTCTGGTGATTTATATATATAGATAGATATGTCTAGCTCTGCAACATTAATTCGTCTTGAGTTTCGAGCTTAAGTTTTTGTCAAATTAAAAAACCAAACCAACAAATTTGCTAAATATTTATAGCTATACCAAGAATAAAAAATAGTGTCCTAAAAAGAAAGAAAAAAAAAGTAAAAAAAAACAACTCACCTTGTTTTGCTCTAAAAAGAGTTGCTCATAAAATTTTGCCGAAGCTTCACTGACAACTGTTTCTGATGATATCGGTGTTGTGTACTAAAAAAGGTTTTGTTAATTAAAGATTGGCTTAGATGACAAAAATATTCTTTTTACTAAACGTAAAGATCACAATTCCCAGTCCATAACAAGTTATGGGATCTTCCCATCCTAGATAAAATAAATACAGTATTTTAAGTTTTTAATAAAAAAAGTTTCATGGCACTTGAAAAGAAAGCGACAAGCCGCTAAAGATTAAATGACTTTAATCATTAGCATATTTCATCATATGCTGCCTAGTAATATAAAAATGTATTTGGCCACTTTCTATACTGCTAACAATTTCACTTAAATTTCACGACTTTTTTGAACATATAAGCCATCGCTTCTGAGAAGTTTTTCGGGAGAATCTATCATATTAAAAAAGGAAACATCTCTATAAATTTGTAGAAAGAAGACATATTATTAAAATAGTCTGAGCAAATTAGAAATATGTATATGTACTCATTTCTTGAAAATTTAAAGGAATTTAAGTGGATATCATATCACGGTCCTATTTTTAAAATTGTTTTGCTATAAAAAAACACAACAAACTAACAGAAAAGCATGAAAAAAAAATGAAAAACCAATAACAGCTTGCATAGCTATCTAAAAAAATCAAAAGAGTTTTGATCATCTGTACTTCATAAAAACATATATGTAACAAAGTGATCAATTCCTTGACATTGTATTTTAAATTTGCTTCTGTTGTCAAAACTATACAAATCATAATAATACAGAATGGCTACAACGTGTAATATTTGTCGTAAAACCCATCTGCAATAATTGATATTGTATCGATTTTAAAAAATATTAATAAAGAAATTGCTAGCGTTACTTTAAACCCCCAAAAAATATTTCAGTGTGGTTAATTAAGGTGTGGCTTCTAAGCGCCACGTATGAACTGAAGATATGCTGAGCAGAAATCAATAAGTCCCAATACACCGACTACATTACATTTTTTATTCTTGTGTCAAGTCTTTTCTCCTCTTAAAGAAGAGCGTTCAAGCATAACTCAATACCGTATAGGGACTTTGATAAGCTTTGGAAGTTTTTGATTCCCAGTGTCCTTGGTAAGGGCTCTTCGGTTCATGTGTCCTTGGTAAGGGCTCTTCGGTTCATGCAATTTTATATACGATCTTTGTGTTTTCGCTCACGTGAAATGAATCTACCGTTCACATTCCAAGAAATACATACATGATATTTTTCTTTAGTTTATTAATTGAATAAACGTTGCATTTAGCATAAATGGTATAAATGACATATTACATTAGATAATTCATCAAAATCCTAACTTACCATGAATTTTCGCTATTCAAACAAAAATGTTTTTGTGTTTATATGGAATATTTTAACATTAAGGGTAAACCAGACAGTTAAACATGTTTTAAAACAAACTTTAAAATATAGTATATTATTAGAGAGAGACCCATCACAAACATGTCTTATCTTTACTGAAGCTCTTTCTCTGCAAATGATTCTTGCGTTCGTAAAGCATACCAGTCTGTTGTCAAGTGACGTCACGTCCACAAAGCATACCAGTCTGTTGTCAAGTAACGTAGCGTTTACAAACCACGGCTATGAGGGTCCCAAGCTATTCACAGCCACCTTTGTTTCTCTAAGTATTGTTAGATACCCATACGGGGCTGGATGGACTTAGAAAACCCCGTAGCCCCTGGAAGAAATCTCTGCCTTCA
This sequence comes from Ampullaceana balthica, assembly GCA_944989445.1. Classification (NCBI taxonomy): domain Eukaryota; kingdom Metazoa; phylum Mollusca; class Gastropoda; family Lymnaeidae; genus Ampullaceana; species Ampullaceana balthica. The sequence continues at coordinate 41,186 of CALYLW010000653.1, read as the reverse complement.
CGGAGATATAAACCCGTGACCATCAGTACGCCAGCCGAGAGCACATGCCACTCGACACATTCCGAGAAATAAAGCAGCTGTAATTTTGCAGTGAATATATTAACAGATAAGAGCATGAAGTCTTTTAACAGATTCGAAAACAGCTCATAACGTTGGTAGTCCTACATTTTAACGTTGGTAGCCCTACATTTTAACGTTGGTAGCACTATATTTTAATGTTGGTAGCCCTATATTTTAACGTTGGTAGCCCTATATTTTAATGTTGGTAGCCCTACATTTTAACGTTGATAGCACTATATTTTAACGTTGGTAGCCCTATATTTTAATGTTGGTAGCCCTACATTTTAACGTTGGTAGCACTATATTTTAATGTTGGTAGCCCTACATTTTAACGTTGGTAGCCCTATATTTTAACGTTGGTAGCCCTACATTTTAACGTTGGTAGCCCTATATTTTAACGTTGGTAGCCCTACATTTTAACGTTGGTAGCACTATATTTTAATGTTGGTAGCCCTACATTTTAACGTTGGTAGCCCTATATTTTAACGTTGGTAGCCCTACATTTTAACGTTGGTAGCACTATATTTTAATGTTGGTAGCCCTACATTTTAACGTTGGTAGCCCTATATTTTAATGTTGGTAGCCCTACATTTTAACGTTGATAGCACTATATTTTAATGTTGGTAGCCCTATATTTTAATGTTGGTAGCCCTACATTTTAACGTTGATAGCACTATATTTTAATGTTGGTAGCCCTACATTTTAACGTTGGTAGCCCTACATTTTAACGTTGGTAGCACTATAATTTAATATTGGTAGCCCTACATTTTAACGTTGGTAGCACTATATTTTAAAGTTGATAGCCCTACATTTTAATGTTGGTAGCCCTGCATTTTACCATGAGACAAGAGACTCAGATAAACACTAAATGTTTTCAAAAAAAAAGTTAATTACATACATTCGCATGGCCGCCATAAGGTCACTTATCAAGTAATAAAGCGATTATACTACCAGAAAGGGCCGCGTCGAATTCTTGGTAATCTAGAGTTTCGCGGACACAGAAATTTTAAGGTTAAAAGCCGTCTTACATTCCTTACGCAAAAGAGTTGCAAAATCATTTTTAATAAAACACCAACAACTCCTGTATGCTATTGATATTTGCAAATGGAATGACTTAAAATAAATACACATATAATATATATATATATGTATGTATATATATATATTTATTAGGGCTGTTAACGATGAATTTCAAATTAATCGTTAGCTTTTGAAAAATTATCGATTAATTAATCTTTAATTTCGATTAAAGCCGAAAATTGAAATTTATCGTGTCATAAGTAACATTTCTTGAACGTACTTGTCGAAATTCAAAATAACACTGCGATGTCTTCTTTATATGACATCTTTTAACCAACAACGCAAACATACAAGGGTATTGACATTATTTTGTTCAGGTGATGAGCGGGTCTATTTAAATATAAAGAGCTGAGCTGAACAATCGTTCACATAGCTTTAGATTGTCTCAACTGAAGTTTCTGATGCTGTAGTGGATGTTTGGTTTGCAGGTGATATGTAAGCGAAGTGTTAGAACCATGGTAGCAATGTTCCCTTTAAGTAGCGCCGCTGCACAGATATTTGACCGACGCCACGCAGGAGTTTAAAATCATCGCGCACCAAATTTTGTAAAATATTGCACAAAAAATGGACGTTGTGCAAGTTTGCACACGATTTTTTTTTAAACTTTGCACACGGACCAACGAAGCTTAGACTTAGAGGGAACATTGCATGGTAGGCAAACGATTTCTCTCAATGGAAACAACCTTTATCAGCATTTTGAACATTCACGTAAGTGAATAGTTTAAAACCAAAATGTTCGTGTAATCGTCCGGAAATTAGTTTATATTTATCGGTCGAAATATTTTACTTTTTGACTTCCAGTACATTTATAAGTGGTGGGTCGATTAATCGTTAAAAAAATTTTAATCATTAAAAAATTTTAACGATTAATCGACAAATTAATCGTTAATTTCCGCAGCCCTAATATTTATATATATACACACACACACACAAATATATATATATATATATGTATATATATAGTATATATATATATATTTATATATAAATAATATCTACGTTTACGATTGCTATTTACACTTACTTGTAAACTATTATCTTCATCATCTTTTGCCTTTTCGTATGGAGTGACTCTTTGTTTACTTGCACTTTCACCCATATTTCCCAACTCTTTATTTGGTCATTTAAAATAGTCTCATAAAATTTAAAAAACGACAACAGTTTTCTGCATTTTGATGTGCTTATCCGACACATATGCAACAGGTAGTTTGTCTTTTATTTTGAATGTCATATCCATTGCAGGGGAGAGAGAATATCACGAATTTCCTTTTAAATCAATTGGCCTCAAAAGGTTTCAAATCAAAGGTTTGGGAAATGTGACACGTTTCTTCATACACCGCCAACGATGCGTGGAGTTAATGTATTTATCTGGATTGCGTTGAACTTGTGCATTAAAAAGCAATGCTGTAAAAGCTTTCAACCACGCTGAGACTTGTCCTCTTGAGGCTTTAAAAACAAATTTCGATATTCAAAATTTATTTCCTAAGGAAGATCAGTAATATTTAATTGGATTATAACTGCTAAAAATTTAGGTGATCCGAATGACGTGTTTTTCTTTGACACCGTACAATTTAGCTGAATACAACGATGTTACTATAGTTATAATTTGACAAACTAGTTGAGATGATTGATTAAATTTATTATTCCATATTTTATGTTCAATGATTATTTGAGGTTTAATCTTAACGTTTTTGAGGATAACTAGTTTGATAACCTTTTCCAAGAAAAATATTTTTAATTTTGCTTCGTGTTTACAAAAACAGATGGTCTCGACCATGAAGACGACACTTAATTACTAATTGGCTTTTAGGAACGGAAAAAATGCCATGTTAACAAATATACAAATAAATTCTATAAAATAATATTCTATTTCATATGAGCATCCGTTAAGTGTGTTGAACACAGCTTTACAAAATTGAATATTTTTATGCCTCTTAAATTGATGAAATCAGTAGAAAACGTTCGACCGGTTTACGCTTTATAGCCTTTCATAAAGTTTACACGAGTCAAAAGTAATACTTCCCATTGAGTAAGGCGTGTGCAATGTTTAGCAATAGTAATCAATAATTTAAAGCTGTATTTGTGTAGTAACCTATCGGGTATTAGTAATTCTGCTTTGCATAATCCTGTAATGACAGCGTGGAAGTTTAATTGAAAACCTAATATAAAATACTTTGCTCCACGTGACTGACATTGAGAAACAACAGCAAACTTTGGCCTGGAAAAAATTCTGGTATATCATCTGTGGAAGGAATAAAATATTTTTCCTTTACGTTTTAAAGTAATTAAAGTACATCTAGACGTTTATTAAAAGTCTTTTAAATCCCTTATATTAACTTCACCGCCGTCTCTGTCTCTCTGTCTTGGGCGGGTGGAACAGCAAAAGTAAAAAATTACCCAATTGCCGTAAAGCCATCGAGCTCAAATTTGGCACATGGACTCGTGTCACCTAAAAATGCTTCGTATCAAAATTTCAGACCGATCGAACGTACCATAATTAAATTAATGCATTTTTAGTTTAACTATATACGACGTATGTAATTTAATTTCACGGTTTGTTATTGTTTTTTTCACGTGACAGTTCAGTTCGCGCGTTGACGCCACATGGTCGATGTACCGGAGTGCTTTTGTTTACATTTTACGTGTCACGCTGAGCTCGGTCCAGCAATCGGTGACCAGACCTTTCACCTCTCCCACCCCCCCTCCCCCCGCCGGGTTATAAAGCAAATTGGAGTTAAGACAGATTCAGTCTGTAAATGTTTGTCGCGTTTGAACATAATCAATACTGTTAGTTATGTCTCATATATAAGGGATTTATAGTCAAAAACTTTGTTTTTACGGGGTTGTTTAATTTTCTATTTAATGTGTACATTGTGTTATATGTGTACACACATATACACAAAAACACATACACATACACAGACACACAATTAGACACATACACATTTATATATATATATATATATATTCATTCAAAAATTTATCTACAGCCAGTGTTCATTTATATAAGTGAAATAATTTAATATTACGCTTTTATCACTTATTGGTTGATTTGATTTTAAAACACACAATGTATATTCTTCTAACTTCTATCATAGATTTTCTTCTTCAAAAAGTTGTTTAATATAAATAAATATATATATATTTACAAGTGATACCTTGAGATACGAGTTTAATTCTTTCGGTTACCTTGCTCGTATGTCAAATTACTGGTATCTCAAAGCAATTTTCCCACATTGAAATTAATTGAAATGCCTTAATCCGTTCCAGCCCAAAAATTTTCTACCCCTAATTGTTTTTGTTACGTGTTTTTGAATCAGAAAAATTTATTTATAAATGACAAATATGGTATAAAAACATAATAAAGGAGAATGTAAAGCAAAAAAACAACAAACAAACTGGTTTTATAAAGTGTACATACATATTTGTATTTTGGTCACTTAAATGTAACTTACACACAACTTAAATGCTACTGTATGCTTAATTTTAGTCACTGCTTTTCTCTTCACTGGTCTTTGCCTTTTTCGCCGGATTAAAAAAATAATTAATAATTATTAAAAAAATAAATAAATAAATTTTAAAAAAAGAACTGTCCAAGGAGGTTTGTTTCTTCCTCCCTTTCAGAATGCTGCGGAAATGAGTCAGGTAAGTGTCATTAAATAGCTCAGATGCACGATCAGTTGCAAATTTTTAGGGGTGTTTCTTTTCAACGAACTATGAAACCATCTCCCTCATTCACAAAATCTCTTTTATCTTACTTGTAGAGATAACCTCCTCCACCTCTGGCTCTTCCTCAAAACCATTTTCTTGCAGAACCCCCGAATGATGCTGCGACTGTAACTCTTGTAATTCATCGGTCGTCAGTTCCTGAGAGTGCTCGTATCACAAATTTCGCTCGTATTTCAAAACAAAACTTCGCCTGCTCGACAGCTCGTATCTCAAGTTACTCGTATGTCAGGGCACTCGTATCTCAAGGTACCGCTGTATATATATATATATATATATTAAAGGTTCCTGCTATATATAATCAGGGCTAGTCGTTATTTACGTTTTAGTTTAAAACTCTTATTTTCTATAGGCATTAAATTCATTAAATAATTATTATATTTGAAACCTATTGAGAAAGAAAATATATTTTGTTTTTATTTAAAACGGTGATAAAATAATTTTTTTTAAATGATTCAAAATAAAAATTTTAAATCTGAAAATATATTTTTCTGTAATGATTGTAAGATATTGTGAAATTTTGACGTCATGAAATTGAAAACAAAACTAAAAGTGAAGTGCAATGTACATAATTTAAGAGAAATATATGATAAAAGTATCTGAAGATGAGAGATATGCACTTGCATATTTGGCTGAAGCTATTTTTTCAATTTAAACAATTAACAAAAGTATTGAAAGGGGAATGTACTGTGTATATCCGTGATAACATGAACATAAATTCACATCTTAATTGTAAGTTAAACCCAAGATTTACCGAAATTGCTCTGTTGTCATCTTTCCACTGTTGTCAACGTTATTTGTTTGTCAAATTCTATTTCTTTGTTCACCTACCAAAAGCCTTTGAAAGGGTGAATGAATTAAGATGACGCAGAGAAATATTTAGATTGAACAAAAAAATTTATGAACAACAAAGTTTTCAATGTAAAAATCAGCACTCTTGTGGTGCATATTACTTATAGAAAAAATCATAAATAACATATCATTTATGATGTTCCTTTAAAGAAAATATGTCAATTTCAAAAAGTTTAAACACTGCTGCATTTTGGTTTTGCAACATATTTCCGAAATGCAAATATACTTAGACACCAATGGACAATTATTTAAAAATCTTGAATCATTTATTTTACTTTTCCTAAGTTATAATTATAATGAAACAAAAATATAAGACACTACAACACTACTTTCTGAGCAATTTGACAAAGCTTACATTCTTTAAAAAATAAGTGAAGTTATGGACAATATAAAATTAAAATCTACCCAAATATCTAATCCCTAAGTATACTTTTCTAATATAAATTGTACAATTTTATATTGACAGGTCCAAACATTTCTTGAAATTTTTAAAAACTATTTTGAATCATGATGAAACAAGGTCGAAAGTAATTTAAAATATTTTAAATTGAATTTGAAAAATCTACTAGTTTTCTCCCTTAGATTTTGTTTTAAAATTCATGTTAGGGAATGAATAAATGTATATTTAAATTATTACTTTAAACTTTAAACAAAATAATTTGATTCATTGTATTAAATTACTTGAATCAGAGATTATTTGACTAAATATAAATTTCACTTAAAAAAATTGTATTCTTGCTAAATTTTAATGCGCAAGAATTGATTAATTTTCCAGATACACACGCATTAATTAATATTTGTTATTAGTTTTAATTGAACTAGAAACAATTTAAAGGAAACATTGGCAATAGCTTATCTAAATAAAAAAGGTATTGTTTTAGCGGTTTCAAAACACAATATAATTATATATTCATATACCTTTAGTGAAATAGATTTATCATTGAGATTTTAAATGTTTTGATCTTAGCTCATATTAATTTTAAGAGCGAATAGAGACAGTCGATGACATTTTAAATGGTGTTATCTCCTCCTTCGAGCTCCACGTGACGTAAGATAAGGATGATTCAGTTTATTCCACATTACGTCATCCCAACTGCTCAACTTGTAGAATTTATGACCTTAACCTTGAAGCTGTTGAATGAGAACAAATATTACATGATTTTAATATTAAACATTTTTAATGAACAAGGTTTTTTTTTAAAAAAAGGTATGATCGCAAATATTTGACTTCATATTCTAAACGATAGCTGTCGTATTTAATTCACGTATTCTTTCCATTATCATTTTTACCTTGGCTTTTATTTATGTTCGGATGTTTGTTCGATCACGTAGAGAGTCTATTTCGGACAATCAACTTTGTGCTATGTTTACTCACTGACGGTATCAGAAAACTACATTTTCACAGGTGGAGGGATTGGGATTTAAGTTTTGTAGCCTTAGAAGTGCTTTTAGGAAGTTAATAACACATGCTGATTGTCTTCATCGACAGAATTTAGGAGTTCATGTGTTACGACAATTCGAGATCGCTGTCGATTGGGTGGGGTTGAGAAGTGTTTCTGTTTTATGCCGGAGCAACTGATGCTCTCCCTTTTTATTTTCAGTGAAGTCGTCAGTGATAAGCATTTCCAATTAAGTTCATCCATCTTTTAAATGTTTTTGGTTCCCTTCAAAGTTAAAAGTCGAATTAAGACTTACTCTCTCACAGCTGAGAGAGACATGCAATTAAAAGATTTGGCTGTAACGGATTTGGCTCCGGAAATTCCGGAATCCAGCCATTTTTTAAAATCTTGCTCCGGCTCAAGTTCCGGCTTAATTTCACTTCGTAAATCCGGCCAAATCCGGCTGGATATATATATCTATATATCTATATATCTATCTATCTATCTATCTATCTATCTATATATATCAATATATATATATATATATATATATATATATATATATATATATATATATATATATTAGGGCTGGTAACGATAAATTAAAATTTCATAGTTAATTTACAAAAAAAATTAACGATTAATTTCATGAATTAATCGTTGATTTCGATTAAAGCAAAAAAAAATTAAAATTTAAGACGTCATTAAACTAAACATCTCAAGGGATGTAACAAAATTTTTTTTTCTTGAAAAATAATATTTTGAACGAAATTTTATTTTATTAAATCCACGTCTACATAAATGAATATATTATAAAAATACGCGGGAGAACTTTGTACGTTAAAAAAATATATAAATTATTATTAATAATTAATTATTTTTTATAAATTGAAAAAAAAATACAAATATTTTCTTAAATATTAATCAAATTTTTATCGATTTAAATTATTTTCTTTGATAATGAATCGATTAAATTTTTAACTATTAATCGAGAAATTAATCGTTAATTTCCGCAACCCTAATATATATATATATAATGGCTCCAGCTCAAACGAATCCGAATTCCGACCATTTTTACTCTTGCTCCGTCCGAATTACACTTCATAAATCCGGCTAAAGTCTGCTCCGGCCGGATTTAAAATATTTGAATCCGGTAAATCCCTAGTGAAAGATCACTAGAAAATAACAACGTAAACGAATTTATCATTGTTTGTTGAAGTGGGGTGTGTGAAAAATGTGTTCGAGTTCGATAAGAATTGATAAAAATGAAAAGAAATGTTAATACAATCCTCTTAATACTTCTTCATATATTGATAAAATAAATTTAAAAATAAAGATAAACAACAATGGTAATAGGAATATTTAATTACATATTATAGTTATTTAACTGTACCTGGTGGGCAGTGGACATTTATGAGTGCAGAGATTTCTTTAATGTTCACCTCGAAGGTGTCTTCTTCTCCCTCATGAACCTTCGCGTCGTCATCATGCCCCTTCTCGACGTTAACTTTCTTCTTGTCTTCACACATGCCATTCTTGCTAACTGTGGCTGTTAACCCATGCGTACCTTCCACATTGATTTTAAGGTCGCCTCCATCTGTTAGGTCACCAGGATCTTTGAAGGTTTTGTCTCCATCTGTCATGTCACCATGAACTTTGACGGTTTTATCCATGTGTTGAACTTCTATCATCAAGACTGCTGTCTGAGATCTCCCTTCAGAAATCGTGTTTCCGTTGTTCGAAGGCATGTCGTGTTGATCTCCTTGTTCATTCAAGTAGTTCCTCCCTTTAGTTTTGGCCATGGTCTTTAAAGATCTCCTTATATCATTTGCGATAAGTTGGTAGACTTTAGGGCATGGAGAAAAAAAGAATGAAATCACACAAACGCATGTGTGTAATTTTAATAATGATATCTCAATATTCATTAAAGAAGCAACATGTTAAAGACAAATGAAAATTTTCAATTAAAATTCTATTACACCTAACATCTAGAAAACATAATGACACGTGTATATATGAATTGTCTCTTAAGAGACACTCTTCCAGAAAAGCAATCGAAGTGTAAACTGAAAATCTTAAAAGTTTCTCGTTGTTCAATAACAAATACACCCACAACTTGAAATAAAAATTAATTAACATAAAAATTAAGATAAAGTACATTTGCTTAAAATAAAAAAACAACAGTTGGTGCCAAACTGGTGTCTTTTTAAATTGTTTGGTTGTTGTCAGAAACAGGTAAAGTGTACCAGTAAACACAAGTCACACTTACTTATGTCTTCTTACTTTCACTACATTACTTCTTTGTTCTTACTTTCACTACATTACTTACTTATGTCTTCTTACTTTGACTACATTACTTCTTTGTTCTTACGTTCACTACATTACTTCTTTGTTCTTACTTTCACTACATTACTTACTTCTGTGTTCTTACCTTCACTACATTACTTACTTTGTGTGCTTACTTTCACTACATTACTTACTTCTGTGTTCTTACCTTCATTACATTACTTACTTTGTGTGCTTACTTTCACTACATTACTTACTTCTGTGTTCTTACCTTCACTACATTACTTACTTTGTGTTGTTACTTTCACAACATAACTTACTTCTGTGTTCTCTCTGAACTCTGCGTATTGCTCTTGAAGTAAAAAGTAAAACAAAATAATTAATAAATAAATCGATTTATTCGACTAATAATCTTAATATAAAAATATAATTTACTATATAATTACATGTGCTTTTTACATATAAAATTTTGAAATTTTATTATGTTATTCTTGTAAAAACAATATGTTGTCAATTATTTTTTTTTATATCATACGTGTTTTCTTACTTTTCAATGTCCGCTTTGTCTGTTGAAAAAAAGTAGATAATAGTAAAGATGATCAAATGTTTAATTATAATCGTGGTTTCTCATTATTTATTAATAACATGTGTTACATAATCGTATTAATTATTCTGAGAAACATGGTCGCTGAGTATATTCTATTAACAGATGGGAAACATTCCCCCCCCCCGGAGCGGTCGCTTCTGAAGCGGCCACCTGGGCATCCAGGACAGAAAGTCGCAGATGCCTCCCATTAAGTTTGGCCTCACAAGGAGGGGTGGGATTTCCCTACTACGACCCGCTACCACTTTGGCACCACCCCAGCAAAGCATACGAGTCTCAATGGTTAGGACCGACGCTATACTTGAATGATTGAATCTACGCACCTGTGATGTAAATAGAAATGAATGTGGCCAAAGCTACGAGATCACAAATGGTCAGTATCACAACCAAAAATAGCAGGAGATATTCTTCTGGGGCTGCAGAGTAAAAGTCATTGTTGCAATTTATAAAAAAAACAACAAAAAAACAAAAAACATTCTTGGTGTAAAAAAATTCACAATTGGAAACATTAGAGTGAGCGAAAGACCAGTTTGAGACAATGGCAGTGTGTGACCACAACTAGTGTTAAAAATGACAGTGTGCTAGAGTATAGCATTCATTAATCATTGATGTGTTGAACTGACTAATGTGTAGCTTTGAGGGGTAAGTGACAATTAATGGATGAAGAATAGCATTGTCTAGTCTAGAGTCTTCCACTGAATAGTGTGTAGTGTATATAATTGTTGTATTGCACTAAGTAGCATGTAGCAATGAATAGTGTGTTTTAACTGAATAGTGTGTAACATTAACTGTTGTATTGCACTAACTTCTGTAGCAATGACTAGTGTGTTTCACTGAATAGTGTGTAACATCAAGTGTTTATTTGCACCAACTAGCGTGTAGCACTTAATGGTGTATTCCACTAATTAGCGTGTAGCTTTGACTCGTGTGATGAACTATCTATAAATTCATGTGTCGACTAAATTCATATTTTAAAAAAAATAACTAAGATTAAACATTGAAATGTATGATACAAGAATCTGCATCAACTTAACTGCTAAGCTCTTTTTGTTTTACGTAAAACTGGAAACGTTTTAGTTTGATAGTTTAATTCTTTGAAAATTACTTTCACTTTCTCAATTTTCAGTTGTTTTTCAATGAATATTTTAATTTATTTTTTGATTTGTTTAAATTAATACTGACGTAGTCCACAAACCGCAAAACACTGACAATGGTTACTTACCCATTATAGCAATACTTTTTAAGACTGTCAATTATTACTTGATTATTACGATCAATTATATATTTTAGAAATCCTGTTCGATTTTGTGCCCTAGCGATCTTCATTCAAACAACAGCTTACTAATTTTTAAAACGCCATTTCTAGCATTCCCTTGCCAAATATAGAGCTGCACGAGTAAATGTTCTAGAGCTTGGCATTAATAGAAGCGTGGCCCTCTCGGATAGAGCGGCTCGTAGCTGCGAATCAAAAATGTGTAGCACGTGTATTAATGGACTTGTTGACACGTAATTAGGTGATGTTGATCTTGGACGTAGGCACTGGTGGACTCTGTGTCATGAGCATCACCCCTTTTCCCCCATCTCTCTGTGCATCAGGATGGTCATACATTTATCATGTTCAGACTACTAGGGTTCATAATACATTTTTAGACCAGTTTTTTTTTAAAATTTAGAGTGTGATCAGAGGCGTAACAACGTCTTGGCATCGGGGCAGTTGCCAAGGGCACCGAGGGCTAAATCCTTCAATTTATTCAAATTTAGTGTTTTCCTACCTTTTGGATTTTTTTTTATATCTAGGGCGTAAGAAAAAAAATTGCCACGAGCGCGGAAAACCCAGTTATGCTGCTGAGTCTGATTATGCTGTGATTAAATGCAATCACTGTATTTATTGCATCACACATTGGAACTTAAAATTTTGTTGACATAGTACACACAGGAACTAAACTTTGTTATTGCAGACCATTAAAATGTTAATAATGCAATTTATATTTAAAAAATATATTAAAAAAATTAGATACAATGTTGTTTATATTTTTTATTTCTATTTCATATATTGTTTGCACTTATGATTTTTAAACATTAGTGATCACATACAAGAGTTATGAGTGTACATTTGGGCAAAGTTAAATTTTTCATGACGTATAAAAATGTGATGGAAAAAGAAAATGTTCAGTTTCATCTGAATTAATTGACAGAGACAATCACCTAAAATGGTAGTCACTCCAAGGATTGTCTCCCATTAACGATTTGCAGACCCGTTCATAGCAGAAGTTTAATCGCCATAGATAAACTTCCGCGTTATGTTTTAAAACATATCTGTGTTGCGAGAGAAACGTGTTGCTATTCATTTTACGTGTTTACATTCAAGCTTTATTAAAAAGTACATGTAGCATTGATAAACATAAGGCACATAATTTCCTAATTACTGAAAAACACATTAATTTTTTTTTCAATCTATGAGGCACTTCCTTTTCATTAAAGTTGAAATAAATTTAAATCATATAATTTTCTAATAACAAGTTCATTTCAACTTTTATAACTTGTTTTGAAGACATAAAATGTACATGTTGCTTTCTTGTACTCATATTGATGACAAAAATTGCAAATCAGCAGGGGACTTAACTTAGAATAATTTGTTAATTATTTATTATTATATAATAACCTCCATTCAAAATTGTATACTAACTTTCAATGTATATACACTTTCGAAGACATTAGTATCAGATTCTTTTCAAAATAATACTGAGTAAATCGATGTAAAGATAGATTAGTAAAGTAATAATAATAATATTAATAATAATAGTAATAAGAAGAAGATAAGAATAATAAAATAACATAAGTTATTATATAAAAGACTGTCAGCATCGTTTGTCCTCATACCCTTGCTTTTGCGGTTATATATTGCAGCATTTTTTTATTTGACAATCCTCATTTTGTATCAGATTGACGCCAAAGTGGCATATCACACACATTTCAAACAATTTTAAAAGCACCATTGCATTGTCCTCTAATAATATGTGTGTCTGCCAAGCTAGTGGTGACGAATACAGCAGTTGTTTATGAAGCAATTAAGTCGAAGCACAAACCGGTAATTTTTTTATAATTATTACTGTTTCAAGATATTCTTTCTTTCTTTTTTTTTGTACATTGAAACACATCTCTGATACTTAACATTTATATATCTTTCTTTTTCTTTGCAGATAAACTTTCATTTCTTAAGGGAACATGTTCCGCATTCGTATCAGTTATAAGTATTTTAGACCAGTTAACGGACATTTTATCTAAATTATTTATGGTCACGTATTTCATCGCAAACGGTCATGTAAAAGTTAAGCACTTGGATTGGCGATTTGCTTAACTGTGAAATGAATGTGATGATAGTTTCGTGGTTACGAAAAAGCCTGTTTAAAAAAATTGGAGTGTCTATTGGTAGTCGACTACCAATAGCAGGTCCCTGCGGGTGCGGCTATTTGTAGTCAGTTATTTATAGCATCCAATGGATTTTAAAAGGAACACTTAATAGCTACTGATATAACCATTCAAAATTCACCAAATGTACTGAACTTCCTTAGTCTCACGATAAAGAGTTGGACTTGCGAACTGATTGATGAAGATCAGGCATGGGTTCGATTTTCGGTTGAGGCTAATGTTTTTTCTTTCTTTTAAGTTTTAGGATCAAGGTTAGGGATAGTTGTCTATTTTTTACATTAAAATAGAAAAACAAATATAGGGACTACCACGAATGAAATCAATTTAAATTCTTATAATTACGATTAAATTAGATCATTTAGTCTTAGGGTTAGGGTTAGTTGTCTATTTTTTACATTAAAATAGAAAAACAAATATAGTATAATCCCTATATATATTGCGCCTAAGCGCGTCCGTGTGTGGGTGCTCGCTATGCGGGGTAACTCCCGAAAATAAAATAAATTATTGAAAACGTAAATAATAAACATGTTTGGTGTCGAGATTAACAAGACGGCGTTTCTCGCATAAAATATTGTGACTTTGACGTAATAGTTCGAGCTCATATTAATTTGTAAAATGGAAACAAAGTAAAAAGAGCCGCGGTTATTTCAATGAAATGTGATTTTTTTAATGGTACCATCTGTTTGTGTGTTTATGTTTGTGTGTATAAGTGTGTGAATAAAGTGAGTGTGTGTGTGTGTTTATGTTGTGAACTAAATGTGATGAAACGGTTTATTTTTATGTCTGATAATGTTACGCCTCTAACAAGAATACGTATAATTTTTTTGTAAAAAAATTACAGAATTAATATTTGTTTGCAAATTACATCTTTACACTGTTTCCTTTATGTATTTTCGAGATGTATTTTATTCAGCCGTTCGAAAAATTTATTTGCTTTGGTCCTTCTCCAGATGTCTACATTTATGTTCAACGTTAATCTACCTAACATTTTTGTTTACAAACCAGAGTCATTGTTTTTTTAGCGCAATATTTTAACAATATTTATATACTATTATTTTCTATTATTTTCTTTATTATCAAATACACGGTATCATTTTACCACTTTTCTTTATATCTTTTATATGTTTAATTTAAATACTTAATGTATTTGACATTTTACAAGTTAGTTCTAAATAATCAAATACTAATCAAATACTAACAATGTATTCAATGCATTAGAGAAAGAAAGCACAGAGCATACCAAACACTATAGCTTAGCCACTGTTAATATTCTTTTTGCATAAATTAAGTTAAACATGCTAGGTAAGTTATATTTATCAATGATTCTTAGGTGGGATATTTATTTTCCTTCGGTGCTTAAATAGTTTTAAAAGTTTTTTTTTCTGGAACGATTGCTCCATAAACTGCCCCAAGGAAATAGAAGGAATGAAAAAAAATCGGTACTGTTATAGACGAAAATGGATTATATATAGGAGTTATATGCACGGACCAATTAGTGTGGTTAATAAGTGGAACAGCTATTTTTATATTGAGTACAACTTTTTGACCTTTTGAAATGTACCATTTATTGGTGGGGTAAGAGTCAATAATATCGCCCAACCCTGGATGACATAAACACTATAGCTTAGCAACTGTTTTTATACTTTTTGCATAGATTAAACTAAATCAGCAGGGTAAATTTTAAGCCCAGACCTTGCGATTCAAAATGTTTCTTTAAAACAAATAAAACCCATGCACACCTTACTTAAGCATCAAAATTCACATAAATAATATGCTTTTCCCATACAAAATCATTGCTAAGAAAGGGTATTTAAGAGCTTACAAAACTAAAACATTCATTAAAAAAAATAGTTACATTTCTAGAACAATGAGTGCGTGGCACACACTTCAGGTATAAACTGTACGGTTCTTTAAGGTATACATATATTTAGTGTAAAGACATATCGCGGGTATTACGACACATATATATAGGTTCTAGCTTCAGAAAGTGCGTGCTCAAGCGAAAAAATACACTAACAGCAACTGATATTTAGACATAACAGCTTGATTTTATTTGAGCAATATTATGCAACGAGGATAAATTTTTGTATAAAGACTGATTTCAAAGGCAGATCATGTTGTTTACTAAATGGCAGTTTTCTATTAAGCTGTATACACTTTCTTGAAAAAATTATTTTTAAATTATTCTGATTTAATATCAAATGCCTACAAATATATGTTATATATTAAGAACATTACCAAATATGTCATTTTATAAGTTAAAAAATGCTACAATGAAAAAAGGCTTAAATACAAATACAACGAAATGTAATCATTTATTTTAGTGGAACAAGTATCTGCCAACTTATTGCTTTGTTAATACTAGAAGAAAAGAGTGGAAAGTCCTTTCAAAATGACGCAATTTATTAGAAAATCAATCTCTAGGAATTTAAAAAAAAACATTGTTTTTATGTTTAATATTCGGGTGAAAAGAAAGTAAGAACCATACACCCGTAAACCATATTTCCACCCTCCACTAAGCATACATATTCAAATAAATATTATCTGGCTCAAATAATAATCTAATTCGTCTTAAACTAATTTCATGCTTAAACTATACAATGGAATTGGTGTTTTTCAGAGCATTTTCCTAGAACCAAAGGAATCATATGGAAATATATTTTTAATTTTTTTTATTCATGTGAAAATAAATTGAGCCTTGCCGATTAGATTTTTATAACTACTGTAAGTACCTTTCATATTCTGTAGGAGTATATTATATAGAGAAAAGCATGCGTTATTAAAGCAGACATACCAAAATTGATGGTTAATATTTAAATTCATCATACTTTCTATTTTCTCGACACACCTATCGTGAATTTTATAAGACGTGGTTTGATTTATCACTACCATAATTTCATGATGCATTTACATTCAATTTTAAGGGAAATTTGAGACCCAAAACAAAATAAAGTTATTTTTTAATTCTGCCTACCCCTGTTCTGGCAAAAAATACACTAACAGCAACTGATATTGTTACATAACAACTTGATTTTATTTGAGCAATATTATACAACGATGATAAAATTGCGTATACACACTGATTTTTTAAAAACTATTCTGTTTTAAAATCAAATGCCTACATAATATATGTTATATATTAAGCCCTAACTTATATGTCAATTTATAAGCTAAAAAAGCTACAATGAAAAAAGGTTTGAATATAGATACAAAGAAAAATAATCCGTTATTTAAGTGAAACAAGTATCTGCCAATTTATTGCTTTGTTACTATGCTAAAAAAAATATCCTATTCGTCTTGAACTAATTTCATACTTAGCTTATAAAATGGAGTGGGTGATTTTAAGAGCTTTTCCCTACAACCAAAGGAATCAAAGATATTGTTTTAATTTTTTGATTTATGGAAAAAGAAATTTAGCCTTGCACATTAGATTTTTGTAACTGTTAAGGACCTTTGTTATTCTGGTAAAGTATATAGACAAAAGCGTGCGTTATTAAAGCAGAAATACCAAAATTGATGGGAAATATTTAAATTCATCATACTTTCTATTTTCTAGACACACATATCGTGATTTTTATAAAGAAGGGGTTTGATTTATCACTACCCTAATTTCCTGATACGTTTACACTCATTATTAAGGGGAATGTGAAACTCAAATCCAAATAAAGTTATTTTCATTGTGCCTACCCGTAGCATCGCACGGGCATTGCTCTCGTATAGTATATATTGTATAGTATAGGGACTAAAACTAATGAAATCCATTTAAAATTCTTATAATTACGATTAAATTAGATATTTTAGTTTTAGGGTCAGGGTTAGGGTTAGTTGTCTATTTTTTACATTAAAACATTTCATCAAACTCAGAATATCCCCTAGTAGTCGTTTTATTAACAATTAATAATAGCGAACTACCAATAGCCGACAACCGGAAATGGCTATTTGTAGTCTAGAAGCTATTGGTAGTCAACTACCAATAGCCGCAGCCAAAAAAAATATTACGCGTTATTACGTATTTTTAAATGTATTTTTTTAAACTTTTTTTTTCGCGGTGTAACGAATTGTTTTCTCTATTTGAAATCAAAAAATTATTGAAAAATATGTTTTATTATTATTTCAAGCTACAAATTTCGTTTGCGAATTTTTCTCATCGCGAAGTTTTCAAACAAGTCATTAAAGCTAAGTAAGCTTGCAAGTTCCTTTTCAATGCTCATTAATGCATACTCAGTTTTTGTTGTCCCATGCAAATTTTACTCATTTTATATTATTTTCAACTTTGAAAAAGATCGCGCTCTCACCTGCAGTTTGATGTCATCATTGAAAGATAGTTGCGAAGTGCGATGTGCACATTTGTAAAGGACAATGTGAAATTTAAATCCGTCAAAAGCAGCAAAATGTTTAGCTCTGTGCACGTGTTTTTAGTTTCGTATTGGGCTACTTCCCTTACCTGGGTCTGGACAATAAATTTGTAAAGAGTTCTGAAAATTGGACTAATTCTGAAGGTAAGCAGTCTACGAAATCGCTTGAATATTCTTCCATTAACTTGGCTGCTGCCCATCGGATAGCGAAATTGCTGAGCTCAGTTAGGTTTGAAAGAAAGCCAAATTTCTCATGGATGTCTTTATATGCGCCTAAGCGATGTTGTAGGGTTTAATAAAGTTTGTCAATGATTACCAGAAATACCTCAACTTTGAATTTTTGTCTGACGCTTTTTATTTATTATTTTATTTTTATTTTTTTTTAGCATTGAAGATTGTTTAAACTCTTTTGTCTTTATAGTAGCAAAATTAAGAATGCTGTCTTTTAACAAACTGAAATTTAAAGTAATAAATAAAAGTAAAAAGTATTTTTAAAAACAACGTTTTTATAAGTGGACTAAAAATAAGAAAATAATTTAAAACTTATAACTTCAAGTACTTTATTTTAATATGAGTAAAAACGTTGGGCGGTTGTTTGGTATAAAAGTTAAACATTTATAATTTAGAAGGCAACAGAGAGATGTATAAGTGAGAGAACTGCATATGTTAAACCTCATAAACAACCGCCCTACGTTTTTAGTCATATTAAATCAAAGTACTTGAAGTTATAATTTTTAAATTATTTTCTCCTTTTTAGTCCACTAATAAAAACGTGTTTTTAAATCCCTTATATTAACTTCGCGGCCGTCTCTGTCGTCATCTCATCATCTCATGGGCTGGACGGGCGGGCGGAAACACAAAAGTCGAAAATGACCCACTTCCCGTGATCCGATCGAGCTGAAATTTGGCACACGGACCCGTCTAACCTAACAATGCATCGTATCAAAATTTCAGATCGATCGAACGTACCGTAATTAAATTAATGTATTTTTAGTTTATCCTTATATGAGGTATGTAATTCAAACTCACGGTTTGTTATTGTTTTTTTCCCCACGTGAAATTTTGAGTTGACGCGTTGAGGCGACCCGTCGAAGCGCCGGGGCACTTTTGTTTACATTTTACGTGTCACGCTGAGCTCGGTCAAGCGAATCGGTGACCAGACTTTTCCCCTCTCACCCTCCCCCCCCCCACCAGGGTTATGAAGCAAACTTGAGTTAAGAAAGATTCAGTCTGTAAATGTTTGAAAATAATCAATACTGTTAGTTATGTCTCATATATAAGGGATTTATAGTCAAAAACTTTGTTTTTACGGGTTTGTTTTATTTAACAATCTTTTTTTACCTTTGCCCACCCAACGGTGATGAGATCACGGGGTGAACTCGGCACGTGAAATTGAATTTACAGCAGATGACTACAGATACTTATATAGAGATACATTAAAAAGGCAATAATTTAATTGCGATAAATTCAATCGATCTAAAATTTGAATACAATGCATTGTCATCCAAGATCTATCTGTGGTAAAATTTTGAGATCTCTAGGACTATCAGAAGTGGTTTAATTTTACGTTTGCAGATTTGAAAAATTGTGTACAGACAGACACGAAAGCAAGTTAATAACGGTACATTGGATCAATCTGAAATTTGGAAACAATGCATTGTCATCCAAGATCTATCTGTGGTAAAATTTCGAGATCTCTAGGACCATCAGAAGTGGTTTAATTTTACGGTGGCAGATTTGCAAATTGTGGACAGACAGGAACGAAAGCAAGTTAGTAAAAATGTTGTAAATAAAACGTGGTAAAATAGCGCCTTCCAGTTCAAGTTCCTTTAGAAATCTTTCTGCTTCAAGTCGACAGTCATGTGGCTGATTCTAGTTTGTTGCTAATTCTTCCAGTGCTGTGATATTCTCATGGTATGAGTTATTAACAAACCTTACTGCATCATGTCAGGCTGACCATCTTGTGTCACACAAGGCTCTGTTACATGTATCAATTTCATGTGTTTTTGAAGTACCTGTCAACGATGAGTAGATGCAACAAGCCGGGTATAAAGATTTTGCAGAAGAGCAAAAAAATCTTACTGCAGCAAGACAACCTGCTGCCCTTTCCCCAATACAAATTAATAGAATTAGCTGTGCACGGCACATAATGAGCAACACTGCACTTCTCATGAAGAATAGCCTGAGTTTCCGCTATACTTCCTACTCATATTTGCCGCATTGACGTATGACTGTCCAAGGCATTTTCAGGGATTCATACAAAAATTTGCCTGCATCTTTATTATACACTATAATTTATAATAAGTTTGGGGGACCTTAAATTATTGGGGGCCCCTAGCTTTAGCCCGTTTAGCGCCCCCCCCTTTTTAATCCGCCATAGTGGGATGGAGTCACTCGTCTGTGACGATGTGTGACGTGAGGGAGGGATGTGTTTAAAAAAAATATGTGACGTCACATCCAAAACGCGAAACTTTAAATAAAAGTTCCACTTAAATATTTGATTGTAATTAGAGTGTATATTAGAGTGCAGACTTAAACTAAATACATATTTAAATGACAAAAAATAATTTGCAACTTGCTAATTTTTATTGAGAAAATACGGCTTGGGGGGTGGGGTTGTCAAGGCTTTTGTGACGTCGTAAAAGAATGGGTGGGGGTCTAAGTTTTTGTGACAAAGTAAGACGCTGGGGGAGGGTGGGGTAAAAACCGGCAACCTCACTTGACGTCATTTATGGACGGCCTGTTCAGTCATGAAGGGGTGACACCATGACTTACCGCCCCGGTTGAAACCAACCCTAGCGACGCCTCTGGTCTCTCACGTCTCCCTTCACTTCTAAACAAAACAAATAATTAACCCAGATTATGAACAAGCAAATAATACAAATAAAACATCAAACAATTCAGTATATAAATCTAACACTGAATGTCTCTTCCAATGTCTCATAAAATCACTGTGTATATTTGTGCCTCTTTATCTGGGTATCGTGCTGGTCGCTTCCTGCCTCCTGTACAGAAGCGTAAGTGGGTTTTCCGCGCCCTTGACTAATGGATATAAAAAAATTCAAAAGTTATGAAAAGACTAAATTAGAATAAATTGAAGGATTAGCCCTCGGCGCCCTTGGCAACTGCACCCCATGCCAAGACGTTTTACGCCTCTGCTCATGTATCCAGTTGTTGCTGTTGGCCCCTTCGCCTGATGAGTTGCGAGGCTTGGTAATGACCCATTTATACCGACGCTGGGAGCGTGTACTTCTTGCTCCGATTCTGGTGTGTCAAACTAAAAAATATGTAACACCTCTCCTTCCACTAAACGACTGTCTCAACGTGTTGTTGTTTCGTGGGCATGTCTTACCATCGTTAGTCTTAACGATGCATGACCTTGGCGTAGTTGTGCTAACTACAACATAACACGTCTCTCACAGGGGTCATGCATTTGTGAGGAGGGTAAAAAGGGGAGTGTGCAAGAAATGTGACGTCACATCCAAATGCGCAACTATAAACAAAATTTCCACTAATATATTTGATTGCTTGCAATTTATTAAATGGCGTTTTTAATGGCTTCTTACATGTTAAGATGATTGAGTGGAGCCTTACACTAAATAAATACTTCAATTTCAATGATAAAAAAGCTATTTGCAACATGCTAATTTTCAATTAGAAAATACAGCTTGTGAGAGGGGGTGGGTTTCAATGCTTTGTTATGTCATATTGGAAAGGAGGGTCTATGTTTTTTGTGACAAAGTGTGACGAAAAAACGGGTTGGGGTAAAAATCGGCCAAAATCGCGTGACGTCATTAATGGACTCTGTTAGGGTCTCATTTGTTGGTGGGTTATTGCTTGCTCGCCGCCGCATGCACACAAGAAATGACACCAGATTTGGGTACAAGTCACTGTTTATTCTGCTATGTACAATTGTATAAACTGGCGGTCCCGCCTAGACATCAAATACATCTATCTGCAAATGGCTTAATATTCGAGCATGCCCTCGGTCCGACTCGACCATCCTGGGCCCATGCTCAAGTCCTCTTACAGCCACACGTATACACACGAAGTCTCTAAGTCCGACTCGGTCCGAGTCCACTCCGTGTTACTATCACTACCCGGTCTATCACAGACCGTTCCGTCTCCACAACTCTGCGCCAACTAACTAACTCCACTCAGCTCGTCCCTTTTAACCCCCCCCAAAACTGGTCTCGATTGACCCTGGCGTGTCCTCTGTCATACCCCGTGTGCCCAGAAGTTCGCTCAGACATCATTAAGACATATTCTCGTGACAGGAGTTCACTCCCGTCAACAAGCATTCACTCCCAGTGATTCTCATACCCCTGACATGTCCCCCCTCTTCCCTTAGATTCTACTACCGTGTAGAATCTTATATTTACAACATCAATAAAACAAAAAAAAACAAAAGTCAGGGTATGGAATCACTGTCCTTTCACAACCACTCACACCACATCTTGAAAATCATGAAAATTTCTAATAATAGTCACAGAATAACATCGTGTTCACCCATATCGTGGACAATTACTCAACTATGCATTTCATGGTTAAATATTTACATATCAATTCTAAAATAATCTTGAAAATTGGAATTTTAAAGCACATTTCCTATTATGAGGTCCGCCACTGGGTCGTCGAATAGTGCCGCTAGCACTACCCCTTTTACATACTGAGTATCGATTTCGATATACGCTGTCGGGTATTCTATAACTGCTCCATCTATCAGTCGTAGTTTATAAATTGTATTTGTTATCTGATGTCTATTAACTAAACTTTTCCTGCACCCGATGATGGTACAGCCTGTGTCTCGGAGTACGGATACTTCTTTCCCCCCTAATTTTCCTCTTTCTAAGTATAATACCCCTGTCGATTTTCTTTCGATGTCTTCTGCGATGTTTATGTAGTGTACATTCCTTGTTTGTGGCCTCAACTTATTTTTATTATTGCGTCCTACCCCCATTCTTCCCCGTTCGCCATTCTGCCTTCCTAGTCACTTCATATTATATCTCTGTGGAGGGTCTCTCGCGTACTCTCGCCTACCCCTGTATATTTCAGTTCCCGCCTGTGTCCACTCTCTATTTCCCTGTTTTCGAGGGCAGTTATTTTTCCAGTGTCCCTCTCGACCACATACAAAACAGCCCCCTAGTTCTCTATTTAGTCTCCCCTCTGCTGACCTCCTTCTGGTTCTGTTCTGAACTCCCCACTTTGCTACCCCCCCGGCTTGAAAACTTGTTCTGCTACTATTTGTCACTATGTCTTGCCCTGAAGCTTTGATTGTGTCTATCTGGGTCAACACACTTTCACAACTTGTTGGTTTGTTTAATAAAACAGTTTTCAGTATCTCGGGGTTCATGTTTGTGAGTAATTTATTTCTGCACACCAGGTCTCGTAGCCCCTCGTACGACCTGTCCGTCCCTGTACTGGCAACCCAGTTGTCTAGACTCCTTGCTAATACTGAGTGGTATTCCCTGAAGTTATCCCCCTGCGGCCTAAGGTTGTTCCACTTCCCTCTATATTTTTCGGAACTATACCCTGCATGGGTCAATATCAGTGCCTTGACGGCGTCATAGTCATGGTATTTTTTTCTGACATCCTCTGTTAGTAGGAATGCCTGAAGGTCCCCCGTTACTCGGACCTGCAGTTCGGCTAGCCATTCTTCCTTAGGCACCTTATTTTGCTGGGCTATGTGTTCAAAGTTGTCAATGTACTCGTCAAGCTCGTTACTTTTTTCATATTTTAGTAGATTTTTCAGTAAATGATAGTTTCTGTTTTTATCAGTTTTGCCCCCCGGTACACCTTCATTGTTTTTGTATTTCTCGGTTTCTAATCTAATTTTCTCTATTTCCATTTCATGCTTCCTAATGTCCGCAGCTTCCTGTCTTCTCTTATCTTCTCGTTCGTTTTCTTCCTGTCTTCTCTTATTTTCTCGTTCGTCTTCTTCCTGTCTTTTCTTATTTTCTCGTTCGTCTTCTTCCCATTGTCTCCACTTGTCTAGTACGTATTTGTTTAACTCCTGCCCCTCTAACTGTAACTTTCTCCCCGTCTCCCTAAAGTCCGCCATTATTTTATCGATATCTTGTGTTTTTTTACTTCTCGTTTCCATATTGTTCGTTTATATATGACAGATATGCTATATCTAATTATATATATTATATTATATATAAATTATTTAACAGATCAATTTTACTATAGCACACTTTCCCAATTTAACACTATTTTATAAGTAATTAAGTACGTACTTACTGTGGGTTATATTTCAGACATAATATCCATATACAATGAAAGTACCATTACACAATAAATATCCATTCGTAAGAAGTTCACAAAGTCACACTTTTTGCCGTTTCCCTGTCACTTAGAAATGTTTTTCTCAACCTTGAATATCTTCTCGATCTTGTCCTGATTTGAACTGTGGTGATGTGGGTCGTCTCGGCTCCTCAGGGTCCCATTGTAGCTGGGGCGGGATGGTTGGTTCTGCAACTTGACCTCCCGGTAAAGTTTGTAATCGTCTTCTCTCGTAGTTGGCACCGTCTGTCGACGCCTTGACTGCCCGTGTTCGTCGCTGGTTCAGACGTCAATGCTGTGCTGGTTCCGACGTCGTTGTTTTGCTGATGTGGTTACGGTGTTAGGTTTCGTCGTAACTCTTAACTGGTTCTGGTTCGAGGCGTACGCCCTACGCTTGACTCTCCTGCGACTTGTACGGTATGTACCCGACCCTTAGTACTAGCTAGTACAGTAGGTTCTGTACTGATGTGTTTTCGTCGTTTCTCTCAAGTCGATTCTTGTGTTGTTGGCGGTGCTTGGCAATCCTGAGACTCTTTCGTTGGACGGGCCCCCATGTTAGGGTCTCATTTGTTGGTGGGTTATTGCTTGCTCGCCGCCGCATGCACACAAGAAATGACACCAGATTTGGGTACAAGTCACTGTTTATTCTGCTATGTACAATTGTATAAACTGGCGGTCCCGCCTAGACATCCAAATACATCTATCTGCAAATGGCTTAATATTCGAGCATGCCCTCGGTCCGACTCGACCATCCTGGGCCCACGCTCAAGTCCTCTTACAGCCACACGTATACACACGAAGTCTCTAAGTCCGACTCGGTCCGAGTCCACTCCGTGTTACTATCACTACCCGGTCTATCACAGACCGTTCCGTCTCCACAACTCTGCGCCAACTAACTAACTCACTCAGCTCGTCCCTTTTAACCCCCCCAAACTGGTCTCGATTGACCCTGGCGTGTCCTCTGTCATACCCCGTGTGCCCAGAAGTTCGCTCAGACATGACTAGACATATTCTCGTGACAGGAGTTCACTACCAGTCAACAAAGCATTCACTCACAGTGATTCTCATACCCCTGACAGACTCCTCTTGATAGTTTTTTTGTAGTATTGTGTTTTTCATAATGAAATTATTGAATAAATAAAATAGAATATTTAAATGTTATTGTTTTAAACATACATACAAAATTGATGAAATAGAACAATGTAAGCAGCCAAATCGCCGTTCCATTATGTATAGATAACGGCTGAGGCACCGATTGGCGAAATAGACAATTCTACTAATGTCAAGAAATGGAAATATAAATCAAACGGATATATTTGAGTAATGTAAGAAAGTTTGGTCTGAATCAAATGTTTATTACTTCCAAGTAATTAAAAGTTCAGAATTTCGTTTGCAATAAATTACAAAACATTATTGCATATCAGTCATGACTCAGTCGGTCTCGAATGACGTTTGCAGCCTGAGCGATTTACGTTACTGGGCCTTAGCAATATGCAAATTAAATTTGTTGTGCGTACTTACACATTTAGTCGATACCCTTC
This sequence comes from Ampullaceana balthica, assembly GCA_944989445.1. Classification (NCBI taxonomy): domain Eukaryota; kingdom Metazoa; phylum Mollusca; class Gastropoda; family Lymnaeidae; genus Ampullaceana; species Ampullaceana balthica. Next base: position 15,589 of record CALYLW010000653.1, on the reverse strand, counting down.
CTCCCCCCCCCCTAGTACCCATCCATACGCAAAAGGCCGTTAAGTAAAGACCCCCCTCCCACCCTTTGATTAAGTGGAATATGGATGGCCTCATTTTGCAACAAGTACTGGGATCTATTATTGTGTTTTTACAGATCAAAATGGCTTCTTTTGTACCAGCAGGCTACTTTAACCGTACGTTTTTATCTTCATTGCCTCCATTTACGGAAACATCATTGCCTTCGTGAGGGTGGCTATCATGAAAGTAGCCATCACTCGAGCCCTAGTGCTTGCCCCGAAACACCGTCTCAGGATGCAGGTCAAGAAATTAATACATAAAGATTAATTGATAACAATTAGAACAACAACTGATACATCTGGAAAAATGAAGAGAACAATGAGATTTCTCATGAGTTCTGAACTGGTAATAGGTTTGTTGCTTCATGCTCCTTTCATTATATGCATGGTGGTGAAGTTGTTAACGGTACATTATAATTTGTCAATAGACATGTACAAAGTACAGAGCGTGTTTTTTTAAAGTTTTGTCAGAATCCTCCCAATCAATAAACTTCTTCGTCTATTTGTCATTGATAAAAGGGTTTAGGGTGAACGTTTACAAAATCCTAAGATCCTTTTACTTCAACATTAAACGTATCATTGATGGTGTTACCCGCACAACAAAAAATAAATGAATTTTTATGATACAAATTTTTTTTAAATTTTTTTTTACTAAACACCCTTGATGGGCGCCCATTTGCTCTATCCATATTGCTGCGGCACTGCTTTAACGTCACATATGCCAAACATGAATACACTTATTTTAAAGAGAATGCAAATGTTTTTTTACTTAAATAAATTTAATTTTTTTTTGTGCATATTGAATTTAAAACCAGAAACATATATTACAAATGCAAGAAACTCTTTTATAGAAATTTTAGAAGTCACTTATTGAAAGGAAACATGCTCTAAAATAATGTGGTGCATGGTTATTGTTTGTAGTTAATAATAAGTCCAGTAGAAACATCAAATGATAATATAGTTAATGCTGCTTCAATGAATCTAAAATTTGATTTTGTGAATAAAGTTGTTTAGTGAAAAAGTAAAAATATATTAGTGATCAGATAAAACAGTTGTTGACATGAATGGATATACCATACTAATATGATTTTAGGTTCGATTAATCTCAGAATGACAAGTTTGTATAGCATTATTTTGTAACGGGAAAATATATTATTAATGGCCAGCCCACGAAATAATTACAGACGTTTAATTTCTTTCATTTTTTTTTCTTTATAACGTTTCGTGGCATTTTCTTCTAAATTGTTTTTTTTGTTATGTTCATGTGCTATGTTACATGTGACTTATGTAGCCATTGCACGATCATTCTAAAAACTGCAAAACTTTATGTAAGTGAATGTATTTTATTTACTTTGTTGGTGTGGTGAATGTAATAGTATGTAACTAGAATGTTTAAACAACCTAAAGCATCTTGATTATAGAAACAAATAACTAGAATTGTCACACAATTGAGAGAGTTACAACATTTAATCTCAGAGAGAACCGTAAATAAACGTAATTTGTTTAATTAATCTGAGACTTGAACGTCAGGTTACGTTGATCACATAAGACTAACATGTTCTATAGCGCTATAAAACATCATTATCATTCATGAATGTGTTATGAGACAATTTTATTGTTAATGAATGTATTGTCTATAGATTACATAATACCAATTTTGAGTGAATGTAACGAGTATTTTCTATTACAGCTATTCATTTTTTTTTAAATTGAAGAAACACAGGATACATGTTTTAAAAAAAATGAAAGTCTTTTATTAATGCCACCGTGCTCATAACTAAACTTAGGCAGTTTGGTAATTATCAGAAAATAATTTACCAGGTCTATTTTATGACGATTTTATAAATGTAAATGCTGGTATAAACGACGTTTCCTGGTATGTCATTAAGAAAGAACACATAAACCACTTAGGTAACATAAATTAACTGGTCCATTATTTTAAAAAAAAAGCTAAATTAATTTTTAATAGAATTTGTTGACAAAAAGAGGTAAAATTTTTTGAGAAAACATTCATCTTCCCGCTAGAACCCCTTGCACCGCCACGATGTCATACTACGATAAGATCACATGCCCCAGTATGATCCAGTTGGATAAAATGATCCCTTTCTTCATTAAAATCTTTTCTCGGTACAAAATGTCTCGTTTGCTCTTAAAATCTAGTTCTCTCGCGGGGAAATTTCTTGTAGACTTTAATTTTATAGGATCATATTCCAAATGTATTCATTAGCATCTGTAAAATAGATTAACACGGCTTTATAATGAAATTATAGTTTAAACTAGTTTCCCAAACATTTCATGTTTATCATGTAATTGAATCTATCACTTACCCTTAATATCAATAGGTCTGGATACAAAATGGTTTAATTGTTTTAAAACCATATCTGTTTAATTAACTACGCAAAGTTTAATTTCTTAAACCTTGTTATTACACTTCAAATTTGTTTATCTGCACGACAGAAATATACATTCACATACAAGTTCTAAACAAATGCTTATATATACCACTCAAGATTATCAACACAGACGAAGAAATGCAATCTGCTTTTGGATGTAAGAATTATCAGCGCTTAAATAGAAAGAGAAAGATGCGCTTATTTCTTAAGTGCACAACTAAAGTAAACCCTTATAGCTGTGTGTCCCCATTTCCGGAACATGTCTCTCCGTTTGACTGATTTCCCATGTCCCCGGGGCTGCCTTCCACATTTATCTTGATGGTGACATCGCCATCCTTTTCATCATTCACATCTGTAGGGTCTTCGACCACAGCTTTAGCATCCACCAGAGTTGGAAACTCACTTGTTTCGTAAATATCCTTTGTGGATGCGGATTTGTGTGTTCCGACAGCATCCACTGTGGATGGGTTGCCTCTCATAACAACAGTACTAGTGTTTATCGGAGCATTGTTCTGTCTGTCATCATCAAAGCTGATCACGTGTGCCCAGTTACCTTGCTGGATTAGGAGACAGCAAGCTTGTGTCAAAAAAGTAAAGAAAAAAAATGAGCCAAGAGATACGCCATTTCACAACACGTTAATAAAATGTATTTTTTATAAGATTGTTTTAAATGCGTTTAAGAAAATGTATAAAGTACGTATTTATTTTAATATAAAAGTGATGGTTTTATGAATGAAACCAACACTGGTAAAATAGTAATATTAGTCATATGACATAAATAATTAAACAAATGTTATTTGAGCTAAAAGAATATATATAAAGAATTGTGTTGTCTCGAGTGTTTGCCTAATTTATAAGGTGTGTAAGGTAATTAAGTAAAAGACATCAAGACATCTGATCTATCGCCTTGACGTCATCCTCAGATAATTCATATTTTACTGACAATTTTTGCCACACGAGTTATCCCTGTCTCCGTCTCACGATCGCTAATATTTTTTTCACCAGCCACTTCGCATTTCCCATACCTCAATTATTGTTATTTACAGTTTCACGTTAATGTCTATTTATTTTCAGTTTCCTTATATGGAGATTGTTATTAAATCTAAATTTTTACCTACATTGCTTTTTAGAAATTAGACAATAGATTATTAATTATTTTAAGAAATTAAATGAGTTAAATGTAAATTAGTTAAACATTCCCCTTATTACCTGTTAGTCCGTTGTCCAATACATCAAGTTTTCTGGAATACACGAATCAGTTTCAAATGTTTTTTCAAAAGAATGTAGATAATTCTAAAAACATTTCAGTTAAAATTTTATCAAATAAGAATATGTATAAAGGAAACAAATTAAAGTAAACAAATGAGACAAGACAAGAATTATTGACATGATATTTAAATATAGAAGTTTGAACTATTCATGAGATAACAATGTAAATTACTCAAACGCTGTTTAATTTTTAATAACCAGAGTCAATGGCTGACTGTGTTGAAGGAAGTTGTGAAAGAAGTATGCCCCCCCCCCTTTTTTTTGCATGATCAAGCCCTCAAAAAAAAATATTCGTTTGTATTTAAAGTGTTGGAATAACATCAGTGATGCTCTGAGTGAGTAATTAATATCATTAGGTAAATGAATAATTCATTACATTGAAACATAAAATCACCCAGATTTAGTTATACACGTGTTTTTTTATAATTATACACACACACACACTAATCTAATGCATATAGATGTTCACGTACATGTAGCGTATAGATGCAAATGCTGATGAAATAATCCATCAGTTATTGTGTAAAAGTAAAAATTAATTTATATACCTATGTAAAAAAACAACTTACTTGTCGATTCTAGCCTTGTCTGTGGAAGTAATGTTGAATATTTCTTACAATTTAATGAAAATATAATTGTAGACATTTTATTTTTAAAGAAAAATAAATATTGTTTTTATGATAATTTAATTTTCATTTAGGGCATTCTGTGATGAATATTTATGAATACACATACAATGTTAGCTAATTGGATCAATTAGTAACCGACTTGAATGAGAAACTAAAAATACCCTTATGTTTCCAAAGGTCTGACCGCAGATTAAGCGGCACTTCCTAAGACCCCTTAAGTAAGTTAATTGATTGACTGGCCAGTGTACCTCTTGAGAAGACGCAGCTCAGTGTCACCAGGATCACAAGGGCCAGGGCAGCCAGTGTGAGATCTATCCACAGAATCAACATCTCGTTGTCTTCAGAAGAAAGAAAGGGAAAACAGGCCTTAATAATAATCTTTACGTACAGTTTAAATGGAGATACAATCCGTAATATAAAAAAAGAACTTCAGAAATCAAATATAGAATTGAGTGATAGACTGACGCAATTAAAAATAAACCCACTGTATTTCATCCATGAAGGTTTGCAGCCCTTCAAATTCATATGTCATGGCTCTGGTTGTTATAAATACATAACTTATGATATTTATTATAGCTTGGCATTAGCATTAGAGTTATTACAACTTTAAGGACATTTTTTTTAATCCACTGTCCACATCTTTTTTTGTTTGTGGCGTCCGTTTCGACTCGCAGTCAAACGTTAGCATTTGATGTTTTTAATTATAAACCAAATTTAAGTTAAGAACCACAGCCACAAACTCACTACCAAACCCTTTTTAATTTTCTACAAGTAGGGATTTACTTGACATTATCAGTCAGAGTTGAATAAAGTTCTATAGAAGTATCATATATATTACGATAGAATTACTATAGTACAATACAATATTAAGATAGTACAATACATTTACAATAGAGTAATTAAAGTGTAGCCTAGCAGTTGAAGTTGGGTTACTTACATATTTGTTGTCTCTTCATTAAAATAAAATGTAAGTATTTTTTGTTGTTTTTTTTTGTTGTGGGGGGGGGGATGCTCTATATGTTATCTTTCTTTGTATTCGACTATAATAATTCTCTCTTTCCTCTTCTCCTCTGTAGTAATCATACATTTTACTTGTCCTCTACTTTTCTCTCATATCTGTCGTGTCTAACAATGTTATTTCTGTTCTATTTATATCCCTCAAAGTGTATTTAACTTTTGAAACTCACACCTCGGTTACTTTCTCTTGACATCAGTCTCTGACACATTCTCACACTCACATTCTCTAACACACGAGTATGTTGTACTTACCCATTATGGCTGTCTCTTGCCTTGTTCTTAAATAATGTCTAGCATCAAAGTCCGGTCGTCAGTATTGGAGACAGTGTAGTGTATCTACAGGATAGTTACAGGATAATGTTTAATTCGTTCATTGTTATAGCGTATTAATTTGTTATTTAAACCAACAAAATAATTTAAATTTATCAACCCCAGGAGCACTGCATCTAGACGTCACGTGTCTATCACACACACCATTGGTATAACGTGGAACACGCTAGCCCGCGATCCTGTTGCGCCACGTCACAAAAATGCAATTAACAGTCAATGTTGACATTGTGTTAAAATATAACTAAATTAAAAACACATTATGACAATGGTGACAGTCAGTGGCAAATACCTGGGGACGCAGGAGGTAAAATTGTCACCTGGTCAGCTGGAGGGTGTCTTGTTACATTGTGTGTCTGTATGGCACGACAAAGTTTGCTGGACATTAGAAGTAAGACAAGTTACTAGATTATACTCTTTGGGTTTGTAGCCTATGGATGTTAAGTTTTGGCATAAAGTGTGAAAGAGAGATAGATAGAAAGACGGGAAGGAATGACAGAAAACTACAGAGTTATCCATACAATGAACGAGAGAGAGAGAGAGAGAGAGAGAGATACACACCATTGAAAGAATGACAGAGAAAGAGGGAACGCTAGAAAACGCTAAAATAGAGACAGTAAAATAGTAAAGAGCGAAAAGAATTTGAGCGTCTCGAGGTAGAGCTGAAGAGGGAATAGAGATGGCAAAGAGTAAGAAATAATAGAGAGAGAGAGAGAGAGAGAGCGATAAAATGAAAGAGTGAGAGACCAGAGACAGCCAGAGTGAGCAAGAGAGAAAGGAGGAGTCGTCATATCATAAATAAATACTTTTTATCAGGAATGAGTAAATAATTGATATAAAAATTGGTCGGTGCAAAATTAATGAGATATTCTGGTGCAAATATTTTAGAACAGTGCTTCTAAGAGTGCTGGTCCACGTACCGGTGCATATCCGTGTGTCATCCGCCGCCGGTCCGCAGAAGTTATCACGAAAGAATAGAAAATTATAATTATAATTGTGTCAAATGCAACCCTACAGAATATGCCATTTTTTTCGGCACACAAAATGAAGCATAATAACAAATTGCAATTAGCTACCATGTCCGTATAGGTAAAACAGTGCACCGGTCCCTGGAGCAACGGAAAAATTCATGCCGGTCTGCCATACTAACACGTTTGAGAAGTACTGTATTATTAGAGGGAAATAAAAATATGTACATTGACATACTAAACACATGTGTGAGTCTTACAAATTGTTTTCATTGACCGTCTCTATCAGCAGTTATATTAGGTGGGCTGTTAAAGAGTTTCCGGGTAGCTGCAGGGGTTATCACTAAACGCTGTTGTTTGGTTAACTTAAAAGTATTTATAGCGGAAAGTTCCTTTGTGTCATCTCCAAACTCAAAGGCCGAGGTTCCGTGCGATTGATTCATGTTCGCAATGAGTTGCCATAGTATATAATTGGCCATCGGATGAGCGAGAGTTCCATATCTGGTATTTATTTCTCTCAGAGATTCCTAGTTTTGTTTGCTGTTAGGAGTTACCTGCTAGCTTATCAAGAGAAACCACTTGGTGTACATGTATTGTGAATGATAATGCAACAATGTACAACATCTGAACAATTAAACATGGTGTTGTTATATATTATTGTTAAATTCGACTAGAAACTAGCACATTTTGATGACTACTACTAAATGTATCCCCCAGATTATCAAAGACAATCTTTTTTACCACGTTTTTATTAACTCACTTTCGTTTCTGTTTGTCCACAATTTTTCAAATCTGCAAACGTAAAATTAATCCACATTTGATGGTCCTACAGATCTCAAAATTTTACCACAGATAGATCTTGCATGACAATGCATTGTTTCAAAATTTCAGATCGATCGAATGTACCGTTTTTAAATTATTGAACATTTTAGTTTATCTATATGTAAGCATATGTATTATCCGTCTGCTCTTGTTTACATTACATTCATGTGCCAAGTTCACACCAACCCCGACCACATCAACCATGTTTAACATCAAGGGGAGATCAGTCATTTCCAGTCTGTAAATGTTTGTCGGGCAATGCGTATTATATTTGAACATAATCAATACTTCAAAACTCACCATAGCACACACTTAGACTGAAAAGAATTTTAAAAAAATAGAAATAAAAAAAAGACACGTTTTTATAAGCGGACTAAAACAAAGAAAAAAAAATTTCACAGAATTGTGAAGGAAAAATCTTTTTCTGTATTGATAAAAATTTCAAACTTATAGGCTCAAGTACTATGAAGTGATATGACTAAAAATATTTGGACGGCCGCCTTTTAGCCGTTTGGCTAAAATGATTAGGGTTTACAAATGACGAGTAAGAAAATGAGTGAATTGAATTAGTTAAGCCTGAGAAGCGCCCGCCCCACGTTTTTAGTCATATTACATCATAGTACTTGAGCATATAAGTTTTAAATTTTTATCAATCCAGAAAAAGATTTTTACTTCACCATTCTGTGAAAAAAATATATCTTCTTATTTTTAGTCCACTTATAAAAACGTGGTTTTTAAAAATCATTTTTTTCACTTCTATTTATTCTCACACGTAAACACAAGGAAACAGATTCTGTGTGACACCCGTCCCATACTGTAAACAGAACAGTGTGACAGTGGCAGCCGTCCCAAACTGGTGACAGAACAGCCTGACAGTGACACCCGTCCCATATTGGTGACAGAACAGCCTGACAGTGACACCGTCCCATACTGGTGACAGAAAAGCCTAACAGAGTGAAACGGGTCAGAGTGAACTGGTTCAACCCTTCCAAACACACACACGTTTATTACAGTACGGTAGTAAACTTTGACCTTGTGAAGACGATATAAAGATCTAAATACAGTTCACGGAATGAAAAGAACATGATCAAATTCACGCTAAGAGCTTTTCTTGAAAAATAAAATTAGCACAGCAAGTATATTAGAGAGGGCTAAAAAATCAATTAAATAAACGTCGGTGCTCTTAAATGTCAATCCTTGAATCACTTTGAGTGAATGAAATGTGGCCTTGACACAGGTGCTATACAGTCGTGAACTGACTTGTGGAATACATTTAAAAACGTTTGACTCGGTTCGAATAAGTCGTTGCTTGACACCTGTTGATGAAAGGGAAAACAAAATATGCCCTCTTCCCTCGGTTTAAAGGATAGGTTCTAACGGGTTACTCTGTCAAGGTTAGATTGAGGACAGGGGGTTGTACTAGTTATTCTGTCAATGTTAGTCGTGCTTGGGGGCCGTCCGTAAAGTACGTCACGCTCCAGATAGGGGAGGGGTGTAAGAAAATGTGACAGTTTGTGACAGGGGGGAGGGGGTGTCCCGCCATGTGTGACGTCACGCTGTTTTATATAAAATTTTAATTATTTGTTAATAAAAAAACAAATTTTTTGTTCGAAAGTGTGATGTACATTAAAGGGGGGGGGAGGGGGTCCGAGATTTGTGACAGTTTGTGACATGGAGCCATGTTGGTGGGGGTTAGTATTGGTTACAGATATTCTTCCTTCTTTAGTACCTCTGTACTGAAAGGAATACAGCGGGAGATATCATAACAAGTCTAAACATGAGATTACAGCCGTCTGGCTTACAAGGTTATTAGCAAGGTCACAGGAAGAGCCCTTTACATTTATAAACGTTAATTTTTAAAAATACATCAGTAATTGAGTGTTTCTTTTAATCTTTAAGTATAAAAACCCAAATAAAATGAAAACACTAACATGATTAGAGATTGTGTGTGCAATGCGTTCATTCACTTATAGAAAGGCCTCAAGGAGTTTCATTTTACCTTTAACGTTAAGCCCGTTCTTAGAAGTAAAACTGATTCTTGAAACACTCATCCGTGTATCAGTCATCGATTAGTTTAAAGAAAAAAAAACCTCGAGCTACTGGTTGCAGATAATTTCATAAGTTTACGGGTGGGGGTGAGGGTAGGGGTTTGGGGGTAGGGGAAATAACTTTTTTTTTAAAGTCGACTTTGCGTCATTTCAACTCTCAGTGCCTGTAAATCAACGGGTTTGAACGTTGTAATATTTATTTATCGATGGATTGTGTTACACTTTAATTGACATATTGTATTAGTTCCTGTTAAGTTTTAAAATCATTTTTGAAATATAATAAATGTTAATCTCTGAATGAAGCCGTTTCGGTATCAAGGTCAAAGAAATAACAAACATTTTAACAGTGTAATATATCGTTTATACTATTAGAACAGCTGTAAATTTAATAACATGCCTCTTAATGATGTGTCGGATTGGAAGCCCCAAACACCGAAGGATTTCAATCAGAAAAGCAAAAACAAGGTAAAAATTATGTTATTTACCTACCATAATACTCGTTTATGATATCTGTCCTTACGAAACATACGTTTAAGAAATGTATGTAAGACTTTCAAGATTTGTATCTACATATCAAATTTGAAGTTTATGAGTTTTAAATAAAATTTTAAAAAAAAAGTAAAATCTTCTTCCCCATCCCGTTGCTTAAATAGGTCATACATTATTATTTTTTTTTAAAGATAGCCAGCATATTTCATTTTGCCAATCATCGGTTATTTTGGTGCTGACAAGACGACTCGTGCAGGGTGCTGCTTCTCAAGGGTATCCCCCGCGTCAAGTTGATAAAATCTTTCCATTGACGCTAAAACTATATAAGAAAATGATATCCTAAGGATTCTGAGAATAAGACAGCCGTTTATTCAATCTATTACATATTTGGTTGCCTTTCCAGATAATACGTTGAGACGCAAAGACGACTTTTTTAAAATTTAAAAACTTATAGTCCTAAGAGATGTTATATAACTTATTCGTTATTTTTTTTTCATTTTCATATTTAAAATTCTTTTATTTGTTTATTTAGACACCTGGAGCAGATCCATTAACAAATGACAACGTCTATGGAAGATTCACAAGAACCAAAATTATCTATTCGGAAAACTCTCTAAAAACTCTTAAGCAAGATGTAATAATTATTATCATTTAATACTATTATTTTAATTGTTCATTGCATTTGCTTCTACTTTTTACTCGTGAACTAATGTGATTTTGATAAGATTTTTGGGTCGCTTCTGAAATTAATAAAAAAAAACTCTTTAATTAAACATAAAACATCAAGGTTTAAGAACAGCATCGGGCTTATTAAAAAAAGAAACGACCTTGACGGAGTTTTGAGAATGTCGTATTGCCTTCTTAGATTGTTGCTTTGTCTTTAGAAAAAAATAAAAAGCTTTTCTGGGTTTGTCTATATTCCGCATGGTTATGCAAAATGTTGAATTCGTCATCAGTTTAAGAAGGAGGAATTCAAAGAGAGTACAAAAGGAACCCAATACAGAAGTTCACGAGAAGAGATGCTACCCAAGAAATTGAAGGTACAAAATGAGAGAACTGACCTGGTCACGATCACAACTGACTCAAAGGTAAAAACCACAATTAAACTCAAATGAACCGACCTGTAAGCTGACCAATAAATTCTTTACATGAAATATACATGTATATACATATTATGTATTCATATATGTATATGTGTGTATTAGTAAATACGTGTGCCTGTTTGTTTGTTTAAAAAAATCATTGGGACATTTTGCTGTAAAGAGCTTGTTTTCTGTAAATATACAGCTCATCATTCGGCTGATTGGACTGGAGGATGAAGAGAAAGCTAACTTTAGCAAGAACATTCAAGAGTTGCTGAAATTTGTTGACCATCACGGTGGGTTGACAAAAATGGGATAAAGTATTTTTCTGTGTGGATGTTACTTTCACTATATATTGCCGTTCAATTTTCCATTTGTCTGCTCAAATCATAATTTTCTCTTAAGCTTATATTATATATAACTATAAAAGTGGCACATTTCTTTCTTTTTTATTTTTATCAGGAATTAGATTTTAAAATTTTTTTTATTAACAAGGACAGCAGGTTTTTACATGATATCAGGTTGTCCAACTTTGTTTTATTATTATTTTGAAGAGTTTACCTTAAAACAGAGTATTATTTTCCCTTGCAAAAAACGTACTTAAAAATAGAATGACAGGCTGTTATAAATTAGAGGGATAGGGCTGTCAAATATAAGCTTTTCATATGATCAAAGCAGAGACCCAAGTAATCTTTCAGTGAAATAAAAATTTAAATTACAGAATTGGCCGGAGGCCTCAGTTGGATGAAAGAAATATATTTGTACTCGCTAAGCTCTATTTTTCAACGGGAAAGCAGTAAATTATTGCTTGTAGTACAATGTTATACTCTTACTCTTTGTTGTACTACGCAGAACAGAATGACATCGTTTGGGTGACAACCCTGATTTTGATTGGATGAGGAACAGTGACAAAGTACTTAAATCTAAAATACTATTTGGTAGAAAGGGGGACATAAATTGGGAACGTAAATTAAAATTATCATTTTTTACTTGAATGAGAGTTTCTGTTCATATATCTATAAAGACAAGAAATTCGATAATTTTTTTCCGACTGTTCGACAGACCGGCCAAATAACAGCTTTGACTAGAGCGACTAAACAGTTGCCCCAGGCTTCTGCTTAGCTTTACTCTGCGGTATACTATAGCAATACACGACTATATGGTGATGATGAACTAACAGAATTATATTTATTAAGTCAAGCCTAATGTTACTCGATCGGAAAAGACTTGATATGATTGCAATCACTGTAAAGTAATCATAGGCAAATTGGTTGCTTGAAAAATGCGATACCCATGACAAAAATCTTACGACCGTTGAGGGTCAGAGTTCAGATGAGACCGTTTCGCTACATATCTAGCGGCATTGTGAGATGTGCTTATGTAGGGCCTGGAGTCTCAGCCTGTTGGTACAATCAGTTCTTTGGAAGCCTCCTAACTTGGCACTGGCACGGGTGGTGAACATTCTGCTCGGGCGGGGGAGTGGCGTTCCACAGTGCTTGTCTCCCTTAGGCAGACCATTTTTATAACAGTTCTATGTAGTGTCGGTCCGTGGCAATTGTGCTCGAATGCTGGAGTGGTGTGGGGCTGACGTTGTGGCGGATCGCGGTAGGAAATTTGACATCTCCTTTGTTAGTTCAAATACATGGCAGGCACCTCCGACCTTGTCACCGTGGCCACTCAAAGTGGACAGCCTCAGCCTTGTCCACTATCGACTCATTCCTTTTGGGAGTGAGGGGGGGCCAGAATTTTTTTAGAGGAAGGAGGGGGCACCCCGCTGCTTCTGATTGCCAGACTGTGTCGCTGTGTGCTTCCTCTTTTTAAATCCCTTATATTAACTTCACCGCCGACTCGTTCGTCGTCCCGTTTGGCTCGTTCCGTCCGCGGAAAAACAAAAGTTGAAAATGGACCACTTCCAGTGAAGCCATCGAGCTGAAATTCGGCACACGGGCCCGTCTCACTTAACCAATGCATCGTATCAAAATTCAGATCGATCGAACGTACCGTAATTAAATTAATGCATTTTTAGTTTATCTATATAAATTATTATAAACTATATGTAGCGGCAGGGGAGATAATTTCGGTTTCAGTCTGTAAATGTTTGTCACTTTTCACCGTAATTAAATTAATGCATTTTTAGTTTATCTATATAAACTATATTTAGGTGGTCTCTATCGTTTAAATTTTACGGGTCACTTGACTTCAGGTGACAAGACCTTTCCCCACAACATAATCAATACTTTTAGTTATGTCTCATATATAAGGGATTTATAGTCAAAAACTTTGTTTTTACGGGGTTGTTTTATTTAAATCCCTTATATTAACATCACAGTCTTGTCTGTCTGTCGTGGTTCCGCGGACAAAACAAATGTAAAAATGACTCACATTTCCGTGATCCTATCGAGTTGAAATTTTGCATATAGACGTTTGTCACCTAACAATGCATTCTGTCAAAAGTCCATATCGATCAAATGTACTCAAATTAAATTAATACACTTTAAAGTATCTCTATGTAGCATTTAAATATGTATGCCAGTCTCTCGCGCGGTGCGTATTATATTGAACATACTTTTAAAATATTTTCTCGATCTGTATATATTTATTCTAGTCTGTCGGGCGGTGAGTATTATTTTGAAGATAATCAATACTTTTAGTTATGTCTCATATATAAGGGATTTATAGTCAAAACAGTTTTTTTACGGTTCGTTTAATTGTAACTTTTCATGTGATAACCTTACGCTCTTGGGGGCTTTTTAATGAACAAACAAAATCATTGAGTTTAAATTTGCTATGTGAATTTTTCGAAGTGACATAAAATAGTCATAAACTTGGGGCTGTTGACGCCATTCCACATTTATCATGAATGTTTTGACTAATCTGCAGGTTATAGAATGTGTTGGTTAATCTACAGGCTGAAAAATGTGTTGGCTAATCTGCAGACTGATGAATGTGTTGGCTACTCTGCGGGCTAAAGAATGTGTTCGCTAATCTGTAGGCTAAAGAATGTGTTGGCTAATCTGCAGGCTTAAGAATGTGTTGTCCATTCTGCAGGCTGAAGAATGTGTTGGTGTCAGGGTATGAGAATCACTGCGAATGATTGTGGGGAGATTGTTGTGAGCCAGTGTTGGAGTCGGGTCAAGGCGTTGTTGACGGGTATGAACTCCTATCACGGGAATAATGTCTAGTGATGTCTGAGTGAACTTCTGGTCACACGGGATATGTCAGGGACATGACCAGAGGACACGCCAGGGTCAGTTGAGACCAGTTGGGGGGTATATAAGAGAGTAGTCGAGACGAGTGCGGGGTGTGGCAGAAAGCTGTGTAGTTCGCACAGTGTTGGGCGGTCAGACCGGTCAGGATAGACCGGGGAGCTGCAGGGTTGCAGTAAAAGAGAGTTGAGTTTAACGTCGCCCAGAAGCGGTCGGGTCGGACCGAGGGCATGCTGAGCATACAGCCGTTATATATAGATGTATTTTATGTCAAGGCAAGACAGCCAGTTGTACAGTTGTTTATAGTAGAATAAACATTGCATCGTTACACAGACTTGTGTCATCTCTTGTGTATGTTGTGTGTAGCGGAGAGCAAGGTACAATCCACATAAACATAGAGACTTAACATGGGGGCCCGAATTGTCTCTGGATTGCCTAGCACCGCCAAACACTACGAGAGATGGGACGGAACCACATCAGCACAGCGGTATGTGCGCCTGGACTTTTCAGTACAGCGCCTCTGATACAGACTACTGTATCCATCGTAGGGCATACGTCTTACAACAGCACAACGACGATCAACCAGCGACGAACACGGGCAGACAGGGCAACGATCAACGTATCAGCGGATTTTCTGATAGACGAGGCCTAGCAAGTCCCAGTACGGAACATTACCAGCCAGAAGACCAACTACAAGAGATACCTCGAACCAGAACAGCAAAACAACTACGAGAGAAGACGATTACAAACTGTACCGGGAGGTCAAGTTACAGAACCAACCATCCCGCCCCAGCTACAGTGGGACCCTGAGGAGCCGAGACGACCCACAGCACCACAGTTCAAATCGGGACAAGTTCGAGAAGATATTCAAGGTGGAGAAAAACATTACTAAGTGACAAGGAAACTGCAAAAAAGTGTGACTTTGTGAACTTCTTACGAATGGATATTTATTGTGTAATGGGACTTTCATTGTATATGGATATTATGTCTGAAATATAACCCACAGTAAGTACGTACTTAATTACTTATAAAATAGTGTTAAATTGGGGAAGTGTGCTATAGCAAGATTGATCTGTTAGATAATATATATAGATATAGCATACCTGTCAGATATAAACGGACAATAAGGGAAGCTAGATTATAAGTAAGTTGTAAGTTATTGTAGAAGTAGAATGGAAACTAGAAGCAGTAGTAAGGGTATAAACATGGACGAGAAATTAGAGTCGTTTAAAAAACAAGGGGAAAAAACTCGCACTCAGAGGGGAGGAACTAGACGAATATG